>JBBPJQ010000365.1:0-26849 GCA_038088795.1 Boletus rex-veris
GGCCAGTAACGTTTGTTCTCAAGTGTCCACCCAGAAGCAGTCGGATGGAGGCCCGTCGTGTTCAACGTGACGCTCTAGGGACGAAACTTTGTGTAGCCGAGGGTCACATGAACCTCGCGGGCGCGTGGTGCGCTGAGATTAGACGAACCACTTATGTACCCCCCGAAGTGTCTACGCTGTGAGACTTCCAGGATACCACTATCGAAACTCGAACACGTTCAGATTGGTATAACCAGAGTCGTTCTCGCTCAGATTATAGCCAGCGGCACCGATCCTGTCGTCATGTTCCATGAAAGTAGTAAACTCTGTCCGGCGGGATTGACTCACAGGCATGTTAAAAATAAACGTACCTTTGTCTTGATGGGACTCACAGTGGGCATGTCCGTGAGAACGAGATGATGGCTACGACACTCTCAAAATGCGATTGGTGAATGTTCCGACAGTGGACGTCCTCGGAGTTCGTTGGAGTCGAAGGTCAGCGTGCGTAGTGATTGCTCCACTGAAAGTGCGAGAAAGGATAGTCACTCGTCCAATAATCAAGTAGACGATTTCGTGAACCGACAGCCAATGATAGAAACATTAACTTCTGTTTACTTGAAACCATGGTTGGGTGCAGTACAGTCCAAACTCGATGGAAAAAAAAGTAGTTGCGAAAGGTAGGTACTGCATAGATCTAAATGAGCCTATCATAATATCATGGCAGCTAGCACAAGAAAATGCTTTCTAGTAAATTACGAGCAACGCACTCAATTGAGCATCGCATTTCTATATTGCATCTGAGCACCGTCCCTCTCCAGGGTCTCTGGCATCAGCAAACGCAGCCGCAACTGACGAGATAAACAGCAATCGACTGAGGCCTGGGAGAACACAAAACCCAGTCGCTTGAAAGATATCGATATCAACCAAGCAAACATCTGACATCAACCAAGAGAAAACATCCTCGGGAAAGCAAAAGCCGTCGTGAACGATCTGATGGGCTAGGGCTACCCGCGACGGGTATGTGACGATAGAATGCGGGAACGCCGAACAGGCAATTCCATAACAGGTTCCGGCTCCAGTTGCGACGTGCGTACTGGAAGAACAGCAAAAGACTGCCTACGAGGCAACCGTTCTAGCGAAACAGTGTGTGACGAAGAGATGGACCGCGAACGCAAGTCTCGAGCGCCGGATACGTGACTAGGATCCACCGTGACGTGTCGTTCATCCGTGGGTGAGCATGACACCGCCACGTCGGGCAACCTGCGCTGTGCGCGTGGAACAACCAACATGTCGAGTTCGTGCCCGTCTTGGGCAAAAGGCGGCTCCATGGCAGATAACATCTTCCGTCGGCGACCTGCTTCAAGGTCATCCAATTCATGGTCCTCGCTCACGCTTGCCCTGGAGCTCAACGAATCCAGGGATATACGTGCCGGAAGCGCGGAAAGGAACATATCCCGTGCGGCAACCAAGGAAGAAGTGACGAGATCGAAAGACATGTCGGGGGGTGGTTCGGCAGCGAATCGCACGGATGCGTCTGTACGTGGACCGTGGGTAGCCTTGTGTCTGGCGCGACGTGCATCCCCGCGCGGTATCAAGAGCTTCGTACGGAGATGGATCGGATCAGACGGCCACAATTGGTTGGCACGACGAAGGGCAGCGATAGAAACGCCATAGCGGAGGGCAACACCAGCATACGAGTCGTCTGGGCCGACCTAGGTACGATGAAACACAAGAAAGAATGAGCTTGGTCGAGGTCACATGGATGACGGATTGGACGAACGTGTATGATGGTATCGCTGCTTCGAGGTATCTTGATAGCACTACCAGTATTCCGGTCTTCCCCGGCCATTTCGGAGGACGATCCATCTAAGCTGAGCGGGGGAGTCAACCTAGGTCGCGCCTCTCCCTCACTTCCCACCGCGGTCACCGTCTGTATATCATTCTGCGTGCGAAACGCTGGCGAAACGGATCGGCTACGAAGAGGATCATACTGGGGTGAGGAGTTGCGTGTGAGGGTGACTCCGAGGATATCATGATTGATGTTGCTGGGTGACACCGTGGAGGTGTCGTCCGCAAACAGATTTGTGACGAGTAGCTGATTGTACTCGTCGAGCTCGAGCATCCAGGTAACATCAGAAGGCTAGTCTTCGTACTTGCAACGACGCTGTGGGAGGAGGAGCAAGTCGTGTGATCCCTTGCTTACATAAATGTTACTCACCACTCCTAGTACCATGCCACATGCAGACTCGTCGCTCGTCCCTCCAGAGATCACTTCAAAGGCCGAGTTTTGGGTCCACGTCCATGACCAGTTACAGAATTTGCTGGAGGGTCAAAGAGATTGGGTATGGCACGCTCCCATAGTGTGTCGTATCGACCCAAACCACATCGCATCTAGGTGACCAACCTGGCCAACGCATCTTCCCTGCTATACAACGCCCTCCTCGCCTTCAGACCTCATTTCGGAAACGGCGATCGTACCGTGAACTGGTGTGGTGAGTAAAACTATACAATTATTCCGTTCTGCTTGCACTGGTCTGGTGCCTGGTTCGCGATCGCGTCTCGATCCCATCCGCACTGTGATGCCTCCGATAATACTTGTGATAATGACATGTCCATCCAAGTCGATGCTTGTCCCCGCACATAAAGCGGATTTTTCGTAGAGCCCGCTTTCTTCTAACAGCATCATCACAGGATTCTACCTCATCTCGTCCCTTTTTCCTAAACCCCGTTTTACTGCGGTGCCTTGCGAAAATCAAGGCGTCGCCAAGACACATGTGGATACCCTCTCTTTGGGGCCGTTCTGTGGAAAACCTGCTTGTCAATTTATCAATGTCTCTCCAGCTCGCGCGCGAGGCGTGTGTGCTACCGCATTCCTGCAAGGAAAAACTGTAATCGTCCAGAATGTGGACGAGTATCCCGGCCATATCGCTTGTGATGGACATACCAAGAGTGAGGTTGTCTGTCCCCTGATTTTACACAACGGAAACGATCAGGTGGTATTGGGGGTTCTGGATCTGGATTGCCTTGTGGTGAGCGGGTTCGACGAACAGGATAAACTTGGATTAGAAGCCATCACCAATCTCATTGTGAAGAGATGCGATTGGTAGGACCTCGACTAGTAATCTATCTAGTATATTACAAGATACGCTGATGAATGCGAAGGAAAAAGTGGTTATTGCTGCTGCTGCTGACACGCTAAATACTCCTCGTGCAATTTCTTTTGTTCAGTCCACTGTTTCGATAACTTCTTTTCTTGGCCTTTACTCAACTTGCCGCCCTCACCGTCAGCTATAGGGATGCCCTGTTCATTCCATTGGCTATATGTGCCCTCGGGGACGTTGGGCGGTTTGAACAACTCTTCGGGTGGCGTACGCCCCCTCACTAGTTTCGCCAGACGTTGTTCTTCCGCAGCCCGCTTCAATTCCGCTTTTCGGGCTGCTTGAGCCTCGAGCTTTTGTCGCTTCTCATCGCGTGCCCTGATCAATTCCGACGCAGGAACCAATTTGACGAGGGCTTTACCATCTACGAAAGAGCACCTTAGGGTGGGTTCGAATGTAAAAAAAGAAAACGGAAGAATACCTTCTTGGTCATCCAATGCCACGCCCAACGGAACCAAGTCCTCATCGCGAAGCCGATCACAGAGTTTCAAGATCTCCTTTAAAGAATCGTCTCTTTTGGCAATAGCCAATTGTCGGACACCATCCCTAAATGAGGAAAGTGCGCGAAGATAGGGAAGCAAGAGTTCTTCCCGCTAGCGTAGTGACTGTTAGAGACAGACAATTGTGAAGACGTGGATACTTGCGTTGGCAGCGTTTGGGTCGCTCGTGGTCTCTTGTCCCCAGCCTAGTTCGAGCTTTCCCCCCTCGCCTAGACCAAACATCCGCAGCATGTTCCCTATCCATCTAGCTGATTGCTCGACCAAGGCGATGTTTATGGACTTTGTGCGGGTACTGATATAAACATTCGTGCGCGAGACCAACTCGCGGAGTATTCTGAGAGCCTCGGGGGTATTGAAGGAGTCGCAAAGTGCAGCGCGGAACGCCAGTTTGCTCTCGTTAATCCTAAAAGAAATTATCTGTCAGATGTGGCAAGGGAGATTACGACAACCATAATTACGCATTCAAAACTTCCCGTTCAGGGTCTTCATAGTGATGATATCCATCCGATTTCCCCTCGTTGGCCAACAACAGAGCTTTTACTATCACGAAGAAGTTCTACGGAGACATCAGATGTATATACATACCAGCACATCACGACGACACGCACGTTGAAAGTGGTCTCGATCGTTTTCACTTCACCTGTCATAAGCGAGTCTGAGAAATCCACTTTGGCATTCCATAATTGCGTCAAAAACGCCAGTCGAAGTTGTCGCGGGGTAAACTTTTGCAAAATGTCCTTGATCACACACATGTGAACAGCCTTGTTGACAAACAAACAAAGAGTCTTACGTCAATGGTAATGAAATTCTTCAACGATTTGCTCATCTTGAGACCCTCTATGTGCAGGTGGCCGGTGTGGATGAAATAGTTGACCCACGCGCTGCACTCGTGGTATGCCTGTGCGACTTGAGAAAAGTCCGGACGTCTTGGGCCGCGGAGTTACTGCCTCACCTCGGACTGTGCCATTTCGTTATCGTGATGCGGAAACGCAAGGTCAATGCCTCCCGAATGTATGTCTATGTTGTCACCAAATATTGCACTGGCCATGACCGAACATTCGATGTGCCAACCAGGACGACCTGAACCCCACGGTGATGGCCACGAGGGTTCCCCAGCCTTGGACGCTTTCCACAAGGCGAAATCTGATATGGAACGTTTGCCAGCAGTGATCGAGAGTGCCCCTGTAGGGAATTAAATGTCATTCATTTCAAAATTTTCAAGAACCAACCTTCTCCTTCCGCAAGTAGTTCTCTATTTCCTTTGCTCCAGGGTTCCAACTTCGCGTAAGTATGATTCTCCGAGGAATCAAAGACGACGGTGTCAAAATACACGCTGCCTTCATGCTCATAAGCATAGCCATTTTTCATGATGCGTTTCACGAATTCTACGATTTCTGGAACATACTCTGTCACGCGTGTCAAAGTGTCAGGTCTACGAACACGCAGACGATCCATATCCTGGAAAAACTGGTCCTCCCAGAAGGCGGCAAGCCCACGAAAGATGGCCGGATCGGATACCATATGTTTTAACTACACCGACGAGTAAGCTTTATGTATCGAACTGATTGAAAGACCATCACCTCTTTGTCTAGAGATGCTGCTATTATATCCCGGGACTCGTTCAATAGCGTTAGAGCAGATTCCTTATCTGTTTGCCCTAGCCCAGCAGCTGATAGTGCGGAAGCCGTGCGAATCTGTGGTGGATAGTCAAATGACTATATGCGCACAAAAAGAGAGAACCCACAGCACTGCCAAGATTCATCTCAAATTTTTCATCTCGTTTCAAGCACCCGGCTTTTTGAACTTTGTCATCTCGAAGGGCTTCGATTTGTGGCCACACAGCATGCAAGTTTTCGGCAGTCGGCTTGATGCTCTCCGGTAGCCCTTTGGCTACTTTGTCCAAGACATGCGACTGCCAGGCATCCTGCACTTTAGCGACAAGTTCAGGCGTAAGCGACGTCGTGTGATTGCGGTAAGTCTCGAAAAGATGGTTTTGACGAGCTCGTAAGATGATCTGTTGCACATTGTGAACGCGAAGACGAAGCAAGCTGGGGGACATACCTTGTCATCGATATCTGTGATATTCATGACAAAATGGATGTCATAGCCAAAATAATCGGAGAGGATTCTACGGAGAATGTCTTGAGTGACATAGTTTCTTCAAACCGAACAACGTTAGGGCATGGTCTCCGTAGCTCGATCGAACACGGCCAACCTTGCATGGCCCATGTGAGAGGCATCGTATACAGTAGGCCCGCAATTATACCATTTAACAAGGTGTCCATTTTTCGGGATAAATTCTGTCTATGCAAACATGAAGCAGTTGGATATCAGCGGTTGATCAAACGCATACCTTGGTCTTGGTCAAAGAATTGTACATCTTCAAAACTGGTTCTTCAACCTGACGAGTTGGAGGATGCCAAGGGGGGTGCTGTACGGACATGGCTACTATGTTCTGGCAAGTAGAGCCCAGGCGTCTTGGGAGATGTATATGACAGAGAGCGCGCGGGCTGGCTTGACCAGTGACTCGCCAGATCATAATGTCGAAATTGGAATTAGCCAAGTGTCCTATTGTTGCTGACGTAATAATTTGTCTCCGTCAATTCAGGCACTCCCAAATCCTCCAACCTCGATGAAAAAAATTATTTCCTGCGTATTTTAGCGCGTAATTAAACTTTTATCCCCACAGAGTGGTCCGAGTCCGAGTCGCTGGCACCCTGCCTCTTGCGCGGAGCTAGTCCGTTTCTGGGTTAATGCACGCCAACTGCCATCGAGTTTGATTGTAGTATGGTGTGAAATCACGCTCGGCCGATGAGTAGATGCGGCGTCGATACGAAAAGCAATCGATGGTCGAACCTACTTTGAACATTTGAATTGTTCCTGCGACTTCATCCAAGTTTGATAGATGGGCGAATGATTTCATGATCAAAAAAGCGTTGAGCCCCATCTCGTGTTGATGCTGTTGTGAGATGCACCGGTATTACGCTAATATGTTCGCAACGCACCGGTTGCGTAGCGAATAAGAAGGGACACCCGAATCCATTCGAAGGACCAAGTGAGGCTGCGGGGACCCTAAAACTTTATTAGCTACCCACCTGCTGCGATCTCTTGGTTTTGTGATCTACCAATGAGCGTTCACGAAACCCGGCCGGTTTTCCCATCAGCCTGGCTGAGCTGGTAGGAACGCTTCACGCAACCGACGGCCATCAGCCGTTTTACATCACGCTACTTAACACTTAAAGTTAAGTGTCCCGGCACATATTCGTTGATGGGCTTGGTCCTCTGATATTTAAGGACAAGTTGCCGTTTCTGCATTTCCCCCCGCGTCTCTTTACCCCATCTGAATACCTTGGTGACGCCTGCGAGAGCAGCGTCGAATGATTCTCACCCATTCATACGATTCGGATACCAGGCTCATTAAATCCACCAGTTCTCACTCGTACGCCTACCACACACAACACATTCCCGTCTGCCAGCGGTCAAGGATGCAACAGCCTACGTGCACAAGACTTCGTGTACGGTACGCCAGTAATCAAGTTTTGGACGAGAAACGTGTGAATTCCAACTCGTTGCCACAGATCACCTCAAGACGCCCAGGTCATATTTCACGCGGTATACGTCGGTGTGCTACCGATGGTGACTAGACGTTTGGATACAGAGGAGAGAAGAGCGATTGCATCTGGTAGCGTTTTCGTATGGGAGGAACGTGGGCCTAACCCAGAGGCAACAGGGGTGAGTCCGTTGACCAAACCGCCATCACAGCCCCATTTCTGAAACCGACCTGTCGTAGCTCGGCATTGAAAGATGGACAGATGGAAAAAGGCAGGTTGTCTCACAATCGCACAATCCGTACTTACCGGTCTGCAAGCAGATGGGGACCTAGCCGTGTGCGAGATGTGAGCTCGTTTCAGCATGTCCTCGGGTCACATCAGCTCAAGGCTTCGTAGGAATTCCTGTTTTATCAAGAGAAAGACCCAGAGCCAGTCGACGTAGAACTAAACTCAGATTCAGATACAACGTTGGTTCATATTCTTTCACCTGCTTCTAGTGGCTCATCTTGTGTGCTAGCCTCGGCTCTGGATCTCGCTCCCGCAATAACTTCCGTCAGGAGCCTGTGCGCTCCTCGCTTGTCAAACAAACATATTCCGTATACGTCGATACGTCGCGGGGACGTCGCAAGTGGCACCTCAGTGCGTCAATCTTGCTCAAGTGCCTTATTTCTTGCGCTAATTGTACCTGATAGTCGCCTACTTCACCGCGGACACGGCCGATGACCTACGAACGGTTACCGAAATACCCGAACTTGCTCGTCTTGACGTTCCACCTGGGAAATACAGAAGCGCCCGTCACAACCCAGCCCGGCACCGTGTGCACAGAGACGAGCCAAACCATACCCCATCTCATCAACAATTCGCTCCATACCCTTCACCAACACGCTTGTTCAATCCAGGTTTTCAGGGCACAATTCCACTGGGTGGTGATGGACCCCGCGGTGTACCGAGTTTGGATAGAAAAGGACAGACGCTTGCACCACTGGTTTACCTTCAAAACCTTCCTCCGCCGCGGAGGCATCCAGTGGACGAGGAGATACTCATGACCCTCTACCCTAGCTTGACTTGATTTCTTAATGCATCTCTGTACACGGCATGGCGCTATGCCTGTAATCATCATTGCTATGTTGTCGCTTTAATTGGACTTTTTTTTTCCCTCCTACGCTTTCTCTTCTTGGCGCACTTGTATTCTTTCAGTAGACAGATGTGGAACAATGTATGATTATGGGGTTTTACTACATACACAGCCTGGTGGCAGTCACGACGCATGTATGGGAACAAGTCAGCACCATCAGTACCCACCTCCTCGGCCACCGATAAGTCAATGAAGTGGGGTCGGCTAGACTTGAGTTTTGCCATTTGCCACTCATTGGCGATCATATCATGTGGGTTCGACTGCTGTCGTTTCATTCATATTCGCTACGCCCCAACTTCGGACAGTAGCCTGGGTACTTGTTGACATGCCTGGAGCCGAAACTTGCCCGAGGTCGAGAACGCTGACTCACAAGGTTTTTTTTCCCTGCATGGCCATGCATCGTTGTATGAACAATCCACAACGCCACAGGTCCACATCTCGTCATCTACATGACAAGGCGCCATTTGCAGTCTACAATGTACACATGTAGTCTAGATTGAATTTTGGTTTGTCAGAAACAAGAAAAAAAGAAGATTTGAGACTGGGTACCATAACAAAGTTTCAGTCCAAACGTGTTGGGGGATGCAGTGTCGATTGTATTAGCAACCTGACGACCAGCGGGCTAGCCTATATTCAGCTAGCTCTGGTCATCTAGCTCCACGGTCAAAGAACGCACCCTATTCCATACATACTTCCGAGAGAAGAGCTTGGTCGGAATGGACCCGTTCGAGAAGGGTAACGCGGCGTTAAGATTCTTCAACGAAATGAAGCCGAGGTGCTGCGAGCGAGGAAACAAGAAAGGCAAAAAAAAAAAAAAGTCCAAATCCGAATTTGTATGTCATCCTATGAGCGGTTAAAACCGTAAGCAGCTATGATACGATTTGTCCGTGATAAGTACTGTATAAGTAAATTTATGATTGACTGGCATGAGAAAATGATATTCTTATTATGAACCAGCGGTCAGGGAATTGTCGCAACAACCGGAATCAAATGGGGATAGAAACGATGAGTGAGGAGAATGGGGTATTCATTTCCCCATGGCGAGGATCCCTTGGATTGAGTAAGAGGTCAGCAAGACCCCGTCCGCGAGGTGCCGAGGAGCACGTGAAACAAGGGTAGTGGAGGCATGTTAGTAAAGCGCAAAGGTGGGGCGGGAGCGTGGGGGAAGACGAGCCATCATGACGTGTAAGACGTACAATGGGTCCAACTTTGTTTAGTAAGAGACGGATATTTGATTGGGAATTAGCATAGTTAAACGTTTTAGCAGGGGGATCTCTGGGACGGGGCCGGGGGCCATCAAGTGGATGGGAGACTGAGGAAGTCGCACGTCATGTGTAACGTGTCCATGACAGAGCGGGGCCTCGAAAACCGCGGGGGGTTCGACAAGGGGGGACGGCAGGATCAACTGCCGTGAAATGCAACCATGATGGACTGCAACGAATTCAGAAATGTACTGGGAAGTGAGGGAATGGGTTATCTGATAAGCACGTCGTATCCGCGTGTTGATCTTCAAGCCTGGCCGGTGATCGCGGGACTTTCCATCGTATGTTCGGCATTTGACCGATCTGCAGGGTAAGGGCGAAGAAGCGGTGGGTCTGAATGGCGGGCCGGAGTATGCCGTACAATTTATTCTACAAAATAATTCGTCGTTGTTTGGGTGGGAGGGTGCTGATTTAAGTTGTAATAAAGTGATAGAGTTTCGGGCTACAATCGAGATTGACAACCAACCTTTTGGGTCGACTGCACCAATAAGGTTGCGGCAGCTCGCGGTAATTATCATAGTATATTATCGCCTTTTCCGTTGACAGTTCCCTGACAAAATCTTGTCATGGCCATCTGCATCCGCTGTCCCTCTGGGGTTAGAAAATGGTTTAATTAATTACCAAACTAAATTACCAAATAGCCTCTTCCCTCACCAGATCTCACCAGAATATATACTCGTCCATTCCCTCCTTCCCCCCCTGGGTCTCTTCTGTGTTTCTCTCCCGCTCACTACCATCTATTGCCCAACTGGCTCCAATGCAGCAGAGACCAACGTGCACAAATGCTCGTATCCGTTCTACCCGTGACGCGCACAAGATCTTCTATGCCGTCCAGCGCCGCATACTACCCATGATCACCAGACGGCTCGATGCAGACGAGCGTCTTGCCTTGCGCTCAGGTTGCGTCTATGCCTGGGAAGAAAGAGGTCCTCACACCGAGATCACTGGTCTCGGCATCGAGCGCTTTACCGAAGGTCGTCGTTGGAGCCCTTCCCGCGTGCGAGACGTGCGGTCGCATTCCGTTGCTGTTGACGCGTGGCGCCGCTTATCATTGTATTTTCAGGAATTTCTCTTCTACTATGAAAAGTACACGCCACCTGCTGATGCAAGCCACTCGGGGTAACTATATTCGCGTGAATGCTTTCGCCTGCCTCACAATACACCTGATCTAGTTCTTATGATAAGCAACCCCCGCGAGACTGGGATCCTTTGGTAAAGCAAACGTATTCGGTTTGGGTCGAAACAGAAAAAGGTCGCCGAAAATGGCACCTGAGTAAGTTCTCAACCACGCATTTCTTGCACGTCTTGTTCTGATCCAGAATAGCTGCCTATTTCACACAAGCGACAGTCGACGAACTTGGCACTATCGACGATATTCCTGGTGTTGCTGAGCTCGTGGTACCAGAGGGGACATTCCAGAGTACTCGTGTCGGCAAGAATCGCAAGGGGGATGATCCCCGTGCTCGTACAGATGTGTTTAAAGTACCCTCCTCTGTAACACGAACATACGCCCCATTCCCTGCCGCATATCCTACCCAGCCTTACCCGGGGCCATCATCACCAACCGTTAGCCCACAGTCTTCCCACTCTCCCGCTTTCCATCATCCTTGCGAAATTCAGCAATACTCCATTCCCCCGCCTCTTCCTCCCTTTGGAAACCTGCATACGTTACCTCCCTTGAGACCCGAAATCGAGGATATTGAATACAAATATCGTCGACCCTCTTTACCGACGATTTCTGATTATCAACCCAATCCTCAAAGCAGAGACCGGAGAGTCACTTTTGACCAGGTTCAGTCTGCTGATTTCTCGTCGATCCCCAATCCTCCCCCCCTTCCCCGTCACGCTGTGCCCACCGCCTCTCCTGTCGAAGACAGAGATGCACAATACCGCCCTGGGTTGGCTTGTACTTATCCGAGTTCCCTACGAGAATCTACTTCGAATTTTGATCGACCCGCGTCCACAGTAGGGATATTTCAACCAATTCCCGACACCCCAGGCCAGGACGAAAATGCACTCGTATATAATCCGCAGGCAACTGCAGCTGTACAACCCTCTCATAACAATTATCCACAGATTTCTCTCCCGCCACCTGCGCAGCTATTCCGCTCTGAGCCGCCCCAACTTTATCCGGTGAGGACCTCGGATGATCCCGCAGGTGCCATCGGAACGTCCAGGGTGGACCTTGCGCCGCTCCACTCTTTACAACGACGCCCATACCGCAGAGATCCTGTTGATGCCATGGCTCTGCGCTCATTAGGACCACGGTCGGGGTGACTATTTTTGGATTCTTATGCCGTGCAGCGGTGATAAATTATCTTGCTCTATTAGCCTGCAAAGCGACAATGGTTGCAATCACGACAAGGGGCACGGGCACCCGCAGTGGTGAAAGCAATGCATGCGGAGCGTCTTTGATATGTCCATCTGACTCAGGTTGGCTACATGCAGAGGCAGCCAATTAGCCAATCTTTGTAGGACAGCCGGATTTTTTTTTTTTTTTCGTGTACTCTAATTCCATTGAATGCTTCTTGTGTTCCGTGAACATTGTTATGCATTTGGCTTAATTGTAATACGTGGATGCAATGACGAAATGCGATACTTTGTGCCACACTCGTTTCCGTCAGGTGTACGTTAACTCCAAGTACAGATAAATTCAGGTCCATGATCACAACAGTAAGAGTGTTGCAGATGGCGGCCTGGGCGCGCCAGTATTGTCCTCACACGACACGATCCTGAGCACGTTTAGAAATTATGTCTGCCAATCCGATCCTTGCATGCGTGTGCCAAACCTTGGCGCTGCGATAATGAGAGCGGTGACTGGCTGGACCAGTCAAAGTTCACAGAGTGGTTCCTGTCAGTTGACAGCACCGGTTCATCAAAAACGCATGCCAATCACTGGCACCCTGATCACCAATTTTTAGACCGCCAGAGTCAAGGGGGAACAAGCTTCTCTCCGAGCACGCCATACTGGTGTGATCCTACCGACATGACAAAGTTGTCATGCCAACCGCCATCCAAAGTTTACGGTCCCTTGCGCGCGCGCCTCCCTGTCATCGTCATCAATACACACGGTTCGGGGGGAAAAACGCCACCCCACTGAACTCAATGAGAGCTGTATGAGGATTTAAACGCACAGTGAACGAAGCTCACCTCAACGAGCTAGCCCAATAATTATTTCGTCTCGCGTAACACGCCCAGTTTCTTTATCCATATATGAATATGCTTAGAGGGGGAAAGGGGGTGGAGGGGAGCCCTTTGCCTGAGAACGACAGAGTAGGTTTAACATCGGCTCCAAAAGTCGCTCATAAAGGCACGCTTCGGGAAGAGCGAAGATGGTTCTTCTACCCGGATCCTGCATGAGAACCGTGCTTTGCCTCAAGGTTCTGGGCCCTCTACCGAACACGGCAAATATATTGATGTTCTTGTCAGCGTGTCAACAAAGTTCCTTACCTCCCGATCTGGGCCTGGCATGATCGGTGATGGCAGTCGTGCATTCCACAGCAAGCCAGGTGGGGAGGGGGGGGACAAACCCCCAACCTTGTTTTTCTTTTTTATCGCGTCCGAGTCTATGAGTCAAGTACCTGTGTACGAAAGCGGTTCGGGAGATCTTGACCGTTCTATCTGCCAGACGACACCTCTAAATGGACTTGCGCGGGTGCGGATCATTCCGGGTATCAATATACCACACCCAGAGGGCGCAAACCGGGAGGACAACTTTGTGCGATCAGCAGATAAGTACTTGTGAAGGGAAAATAAAAATATTGGGATGCCTAGGCCTCTCCCCAATATGACCCACTTTTGTTATCCCCCCCTTTTTGTCTCTCGGGCGGTTCATCACGGCTCTACGGCCCTTTTCCGTGTAACCAGCATCCTGGAATCAGTTCAACGTTCAACAAATACGGGCTGCATTGAAACTGGCCAAATCACGGAGAGAAGGAGCGTCTTTCGAGTTCCAACGCCTTCCAATATAGTTGGATGGACTCGTCTAGAACGCGCAAGCAAGGCAAGCCTGTAGCTTCAAGTCACAACCTCGCCCCGATCTTCACAATCAGTCCCCCCACACGAGGTGTTTGCGAGGCAGCCTAGACTCTCGCAAAATCCCAAGGACCCAACGCTTGATTAGCGACGCGACTGACATCGCATACATACGATGACGGAAAACCAAAAAAGAGGGGGTGGAAAGCGCCAGTGAATAGAAACAAACCGCGTCCAACAAGTGGGAATCTATCGTTCAAGCATCCAGGCAGCCGTTTCCCACCGCGTGTTCTTCTTGCATCCGCACCGGTCGCGAACATGAAACAGGGGTCCGAATAGGTATCAAGAACTAGATTCTTCTTCCACGATGCACAGGTCTGATATGAAATCGGTGAGGCCTCTAGGCTTTTTGTATTGAATTTCGATATCATTATTTTGTTTTTGATCTATTTTTTGATTTACTGAATAATAATAATTCGTTTTGAAGGACGTCGGCTGATCAGCGAGCATTGGTCATGTAGATCGCCGTAGATGCTGTGTTCCCACTGACCCTATTTGATAGCGAGCGCGGGACAAGAGTTTACAAGACCAAACGATTCAAGAAAAATATATTTTGGTGCGATCGTGTGTCCCCGGAGGTCCGGTGTTCAGTGTACACTGGCAAAGACATTCCGCCTTTCCGTTTCGTTGATCTGCAGATATCTCGTTCCGTATTGGGTCTTGGACACCATCGATTGGCCGATTATCGGTACACTCACTACCAAGGGGATCACATGTAGCGATGCGCTCCCACCTCTTGTTCTCCGTGGCCGCTACCTCCCGTTCAAAGCACGGCGTGCCAAGGCGACAACGCAGTGCGAAGCGAGATGCAAACAAGTTGACGCCCGCGCCAATCGAGACATCAAGGCAGTGCTATCATCTTCGATGTTTCGACACCACGACCCCCGCGCGATGTTGCGAATCACAACGATTTTAATCACCGTCAACCCCTCGGGAAGATAGTGCAGTTCACGGGCATCAAATCAAGATGAGCATCTCGCGAGGGTAGCACGTACGCTATCGATGTGGTCCCTAGAGCAGGCGATGTGCAAGCGGGATTATCGACATCGTCACACAAGACAACCCCTTCGCATTTGCTGGATGATGGTGGATAGTGTTACTATTATACATGGAAAGCGACGATCTCACTGATGAGTGATGACTTAAATGTGCAGTGTAGGAATGCCCAATGCGGATGATCTTAACGAACGGGTCCCAGAACAAAGCGGCCAAGGAGACAGCTACCACTCGAATTCACTGCAGAAAATCGTTGGTGAGATCATTCGACATCAGGCACGAAATACATCTTACCCCGTGCATTTAGCGAATAGGTAATCTTTGCCATTGATATGGATCATGCCGTCCTTGAGGATACATTTCCACTTGTTCTTCACTCGTCCGACCTGTAAAGTACCGTGAGATCCAACGATAAATATAACTCGGCGTGCGAACAAACCTTGTCGTAAGTGCAGAACACGATATCGGTGTCTCCTTGGGCACCTTCTTCTGCATCCTCCTCACCCTCCGTATCAGAATCGTCCAGATCACTGTTTATTACCTCATCTCCTGCCTGAGGCACACTGGATATTTGTGGAGGCTGAGGCAATGACGGGTGGGAAGGTCGAGATGCATATGGTTGACTCGGCGGAGGGGACGGCGATTCCGAATCAGATGTTGACGGTCCGTCGACTTGAGGGATCGACTGAGCCGATGGGCGTGCTGCCTGTGTCAATGGCTGCGATGCAGCCGCGGGTTGCGTGGCTTGATTGGACTGCATAGGTTGCTGCGGTATTGTCGAAGCTGGCGCGGGCTGTGAGGCGGCGGGTGCTGGCGCAGGAGGAACATATGGTCGCGGAATGGCCACGGGACGCGCAAGGTGCGCTGGATGAGGGGGGAAAGATAGCACGCCCTGTTGTCCTCCTGTGTACGCAGGTGGCTTCAACCCATTGAGCTGAGGACCAGGAAGAGGGGGTAGCGCATAAGGTGTCATTCCCGGAGGACCACTCAGGATGTACCGACTATCCACTGGCTCCGTTTTCACCTGCGTCGATTGTTGTGGTGGCGGGGCCGCGTACGGATTATGAGGGGGTGGATAGTGAGGATGATGTGGTATCATGTGCATCGGATGGGGCGGGTAAACGGGATGATGCTGAGCAGTCTGCTGTGGTTGTGGCTCAAACTCGGCGACATGAGACGCAACGACCTTGCTCTGCCATTTCTATGGGCGTGGACAGTCAAATCACCCACCAGACGTTCGACCACGAACGAACAACCACTCACATGTTGCAAGTCAGCTAGGACGTCTTCGCTAACGCCATACTCGTCGAATTCGGGCTTAATGGCAGCAATGACTTCGTCTATGACGGCGCGGTAGATGGAGGGCTCAAAAATTTCTCTGTTACCTGACTGGACTACTACAACCAAGGTCGGGTGAGCAGCTCACCACAATTTTATTCGACATTGTGAACGACGCCGACGGTGCCAGGTGCAGCGAGCGGAGGTGATGGAAGGCAGACAAGATGCTTTTATACTTCAATCACTAACAGGACAGGCTTGCAAATTCAAACTCAGCAGGGCATAATGATTGGATTCCCACGCACAGACCAGGCAACCACTGAAGCACTATATGTACGGATTCCTATCCGTGTGATCTGCCCACTCTCTAACTTCCGTGGTACTAGATACCACACCAACTAATTAGAGCTTGCAGGACTGCGGACCCGTGAAAAAAGATAATACTCCACGAGCAATCAGCCGGCTCAATCATAACGTTACAGATTCGAACTGAGCATCTTGACCGGAGATAGGAGACATTCCGGTCTGACCAAGTTCCCGCTGAACATCACTCGGCACTAACTCATTCATTCCAATCCACACCCCGGCCCGGCCCATCAGTGAGTCACTTGAACCCAAATTTCAGTCTATTTTGTGGACCATCTAACGTACTGTGAGATTTTTTCCAGACCTACAAGGGAGGTGGTTTGCGTATCCCTCCATGAGGCAAGAAGCCTACACTGAAAAAGGATAACACACTTCTGAATCCAGTAGATCAAGCGCAGCAAGCGCCAAAACGACGTAACCCGTTGTTCTTTCGATCCTTTCGTGGAAGTGAATTAGTGCCTGTTCGCTTCCTCTCCCGTTCTGACGAGAGCGCGACCAACATCAAAGAGAGTTCAGCGATCGGTCAGGTATGCCTCTGTATTCTGTAGACGTGTTTGACGTGCGAGCCAATTGACCATGGTAGGTCCCCCGGCCGTTAGCATAATCGCAGTGGTACCATCAATACTCCACCCCTCCCACAACACGTCGGTCATGTGTATCTTCGCCTGATGGGGGGATACGGACCCAAACGATCCACAATGTTGTTGTTTCCTTCTTGGGAAGCAAGGCGGACAGAGTGAATCAGAATGGGTGAAACCTGATGGCGGCCATTGCAAAGGTGTCAGATATCTCAAGAAGCACGGTAATGATGTCACTCCCCGGGCTTCATCAAATGTCACGCTACAGTGTACAGAAACTTGATTTGCTTCCCCAATTGGTTTGCTTCCCCAAGACTGAGAGTAAAACCACATCATGCACACGCTAGGACTAGGATTAGCCGAGACCTTTATAACAAATAGGGGTCAGCACCAAGTCCCTGCTGATCAAGTTTGCGACAGTATCGACTGCTAGCAATCTTGGTACATACGTTCACACGCAGCTGCCTGTAAGTGTTTTCAATCTGCAGGACTCTGTTCTCACTGGCGAGTTATCCCAGTTGCTCATTTTGCGACTTGTTCTGAACATCAGCAATTCGTTCAAGCTATTGTTTGCTGCTTCTTGGTATCTCATCCCATCATCATGATTAATCTCAATTATAGATGCAAACAGCGTACATGTCGCCAGTACTTGCATCCCGATCTGCATCAACTTCAAAGGCATTCGTCATGCGCTTGACCTGGATCTGCTCTGCCAGGGACACCATGGACGCTCGCAAAACGCCCCGGTCGACTGGATAGTTACCGCGTGGACCTTTTACAGGTCCGCCAAGACCTTTTTACCCATATGGATAGATGTATCAGGTCATGCACTAATTCGCGCACACCGGCCAACCAATCAGGGCTCAAAGCATTTGTCAAAAGCGTCATGCGAGTATACGACAAGACTATGTAATTAGGACAGGGTTGGCTCGAGCATAACGTGAACCTGGAGCAGACCGCCATTTCAGCAATGCGCGCGTCACGGTCAAGGTTTTCGGATCCGTTTCGCGGAAACGAACAGGAACATAAATACCTGATCCCGGTTGGACACTTCAACTTGCAACCTGCGAAGTATGTTCGACCTACGTCTCTCAAAATGGGCATGTTTGCTGCTCGTCTGCCTCTCGTCGATTGGTTCGAGTTCCGCTCTGCAAGCACCCCTTGCACTCGCTGCCAGCAGTTGCACCGGCAATTCAACCATTCAACCAACGGCCGTGTATGATGGTGAGTTGGGTGGCAAGGAGATTCGGCTACGCATCGGAAACGGCGGGGCCGGTCAGTCTGGCCTCATTGGTGCGTGGGCCAATGCCTTTATCCAGTACTGCAACAAGCAGGGCGTCGAACCTTTTCTGGTTCGTCCATATCCATGTTGATTGTTTTCGTGACTTTTTGACGAGCGCGTGCATCAGGTGGGCTGGTACCTTGGAGACACCACGCAAAGTCTAGGCTATCTCGCTACCGGTGAAATCGACGTTGCAGTGACTTACAACGAGGCTGCAGAGATGCAGGCGTGCAAGACTGGTTCTGCGGTAGAGCGAGTGTATGGTTTCCGCGTAGGTGTCATGTTCTATATGACGTACCGCCACTTGGCAATGACCGTCGTCATTTGTAGGACCACTTCTGGCTCGTAGGTCCCCCGTCTGATCCCGGCAAGCTGAACAGTGCTGGGGGCGACGTCGTTGCCATGTTCAACCAGATCGTCGCCCAAGGAAACGCGGATGTGGCGGTACTTTTGCCATCGTTTTTGTCTCGAGAAAGGGTGTCCCTGACGTCAGGATCGTAGACACCGCCGACTGACCGGGTGCCTGTCCGTTTCCTCTCTCGTTTTGACAAGAGTGCGACCAACATCAAAGAAAGTTTACTGTTCACCCAGATCGGCCAGGTATGCCCTCCGTATTCTGTAGATGCCTTTGACGTGCGATGACCATCGCTGCTAGGTCCCTTGGGCGTACACGTATTCGACATGGTACCATCAATACCCGCGGTTCCCACTTCAGGCGCTGGCTGCAGCATCCGCCTTGTCTGAGTATACCCTCACTGATAAAGGCACATGGCTCTCCTCTCCCGAGGACGTCACGTCGTCTTTGAGCGTCTTTGCCCAGGGCGGGGATATCAACCCGAATGATCCATTGTTGAACCCTGCACACGTCATCTTGGGAGCCAAGGCAGACCCTGCGAACAAGGAGATCTGGGAAATTTTCATCGAGTGGGTCAAGTTGCCTAATGGCGGGCAACAGGTTATTAGTGATTTCAAGCAGCTACCTGGTCCTAGCGGTGTAGTGCTTTACTCAGAGGCTCCGAACGTGACGCTGCAGTGTTAGGTGATAGAAAATATATATTATGATACGTAGTGAATGCATCTCATAGATGTTCTGAGTCAGACGGCATATGGCAAACAAGCGTCAACACGAGACTCTTTTCCACTCCTCCGTTCGTTGCAGAAGTTGGCAAGAATGTATCGACTGCTAGCAACTTTCAACGTCTTCTTGGGTCTTTCGCGAGCTGCCACAGTTTTCCTGCATCCGCAAGACTCGATTCCACCTCGCCTTTCGCCGCAGCAGGCAAATCTCGTCCTCGCAGCTCATCTTGGCCTGGAGCAGTTCGAGGTCGTCCATCAACCATCCCGGTTAGACCATCTATTCAGGGAACGCGACTTCGTGGGGCAAGGCGACCAGAGTGCCTTGCTATTGCTCATCGACGAGACATATGCCCGTGGTAAGTCACTCTCACGTCTCTGACCCAGTCTCCACTCACCTCGGCACAGATATTGTACCATCGGCGTTCCAGCCCTCGTTTTCCTTTCCAGAACCCCCCTCGGACGCACTAGCATTCTTTCTCAAGACATGCCATCGGCGCGCGTCGCACGTATACGCGCATGTCGCTGGCGAACCTGTTATCCCGAGCCACGGCATCCCTCGTACGCTCGACATGTTTTCTACCCCAACATCGGCCAATGAAGCGTTCTTGGCTGAGATCTCGACGCTCGTAAATTACCTCGACGCGATACCCTCGTCGAACCATTTTGCGGCATTGGAGGTGACGGGCATCTCCAAGCTCGCGACATCGTACGGCAGGTCGAGCGAGCACTACAATCTCGCTGCGGATACGCTGCGCGCTACCATCGAGGCTGTCTTGGCTGACAAGTCGTTTCGCTTGGCGTTGGTGACGTATGCGCCGAGTGCTGTCGAGGTGACGCGGTCACTTCAGCCCGTCAAAGCGCTCTCGTCTTGCTTTAGCTCCCTCTTTACCTGTGCCGAAGCGACCAACAGTTGCTCTGGACACGGTCAGTGTACGAATGTGACGCGCGCGGGACAGGAGTGTTTTGTCTGCGCGTGTACGACTACCGTCAGCAACGCGGGCAAAGTACAGAATTGGGCAGGCGAGAAGTGTGAGCGGAAGGATGTGAGTGGGTAAGTTGTCTTTGTTGCTCGGTCGTTTTTGCGTCCTGACCATGTGATCTTTGTCAGGCCGTTCGTCTTGATCACTGGTACCGTGATCACCCTGATATTGCTGATGGGTGGTTCTGTGTCCTTGCTGTATGCGATCAATAACGAGCAGTTGCCGAGCATACTGGCAGGGGGTGTCGCTGGAGGAGTGCGGAGAGAGTAAAAGTCGCCAGTACGAGCCTTTATACGATCATATCACACTAATGTACTCTGTCGTTGCGTTGCATTTTGAAAGCTAGACCCTCTGCTTTGTTCTCGCCCACCCAGCTGCACCATCTGTGCCTTCCGACGATGTCTCAGCAAGCTGCTGCGGGACTACCTTGTCATATCGCCAAGGTGATCAATCGTTTCACTCGGTTCCACAGCGAGAGCAGTTTCAAAATTCAACAAAGATGGTAGCGAGCAAAAGATGGTGGTCATGTACTAGCCAGCCTTGACACGAGGTTCATGTATGCTTGCATCAACTTGGGTTGCAGAGGAGACAATGCCAAAGTTGGTGGAGGTGTAAGACTCGCCGGAACGGTGACGCCTTGTGGACGGAACGTACGGAACACGACGAAGCCGGTTCAAGCTTGAAGAACCGAACATCGAGTCGGGCAATTGATAAGCTACCCAAAGCTTCGGACGTTGCAACGTTCAAGCTCCAACGCGGATTCCTCTAAACGCGTAGCGAGCGGGCACAAGAGCAGTCCTTTACAAACCTCTTCGTAGCTTTCATGCTGGTCATGTCAATAAGCACCTGCGCGTTGAAAGGCGGTCTCGCCCGTATGTACCATCAAAGAACTTGAGGATAATTAAATGACGTGATATAAAAAAATATCCTCTATACTTGTATAGACTACCAACTCGGCATCAGAATAGGACGAAAGTCACTCGAGACGCACTCTCCGCTCCCCCAAACTCTCAAGCTCCATATTCACCAACCCCCAACACACCTCGTATCGATCTCGCCGAGGAAGACCATCCAAAGGCTCCTTGTTCCACACGCTCATATCGACGTGATTCAATGCGGGATAGAGGAGGTGTAACACGTGCGCGACCGCAACGGGCGAATTGATCGGGGAGTTTCCGAGGCAGAGGTATTCCAAGACATCCGAGCGCACGTCACGCCCGACTTGGCACGAGAGTGGGGTGGGCAATTTCGTCGTGTCAATAACGAGCGAGAGTGTCGTGAGTTTGGGACAGGAGTTGACCAGGCGGAAGAGCGATTGGAGGGTAGGTAGGGACGCGAAGGGGTGGTCGACGCATGTCGAGAGTGCGAGTTCTTCAATGTCTGGCCAAGCAGATGCTAGCTCTGCAATGTCGTCGTCATCGAGCGTGAATGTGGACACGCCCTCGAGGGAGACGACGCGGAGGCGAGTGAAATTGAGAAGGGGTCTAATGTCGCGTATCGTTGCTGCTGAATGTGGAGAGGGAAAGTGTGGGTGGATGACGCAGAGATAGAGTCTTGTGAGGCAAGGATGTGAACAAGACTCTGCGAGCGCTGTGAACAAGTCCCGTAAACAAGATGAGCCGGAAAATACTTCTTCGGCATCGAATAAATCCAGTCTGAATTCCTTCAATGCCAGGCGAAGACCCCTAAAGCACGCGGTCGTAGTCGACAGTAGTCCTGTGTATAGGTGAAGGTGTTGGAGGCGGAAGAAGGATAATTCTTGCGCGCCGAATGTTTGAGAGAATGACGACAGATGTGCTGAGGCGCATGCAGTCAATGAATCCAAGTTTCTCGCTTGACTGAGGTGTTCCAAAGCCGAAACTGTGAGGTCATCGCATGCAACGTGTGCGAGGTCCTTCCAGTGACATATCGAGGTTGACAGAGCGTTTGCTAAATCGCCGCTCAGAGTTTCACTCGGCGCGGAAATGGATATGTCGGTGATGTTTGGACACAGAGTTCCCAAATTTGCCACCAGTGCGAGACTACCAGGGTCCGTAGCGAACTCGGCGGACAGCGATGTTAATGCGGGTCCACATAGGAGGCGGAAAAAGGGCAACATTGCCAGGTGATTGTCAGGATACCACGCGACAGTTCGCAAGTTTGGGAAGAAGGAATCGGGACCAGGTGGGTCGGAGAGACACGAGAATCGGTCAAAGAAAGGCAAGTCATCGATCATACACATGTAGAGCGACCGGGTGCGAGCGGAATATTTGCGCAAGGTCGTCCATTGTTGCGATGTTAGGGTGCGAACAAAAGTCTACCCGAAGCGAACAATGTCAGTTGGTAGTAGACAAGCGACAAGGATTTGGACTTGCCCGCTGGTTCTCCCCGGGCTTCACCTGTGACAAAAGATGTACGAAGGGGTAAATGCTAAACAAGTCCCTCCATAACTCGTCCAGAGCGGGGTCATGGAGTGCCCGGCAAGTGCTCGCTACCGCAGGGAGAGATGAGTGGTCCATCATTGCGCATATTTCTCTGGAGACCTCTGATATGAGCAGGGCGTGATGCATAGTCTCGGAAAGCACGGAGCTGTTAGCAGTGGGAACGAAAAAGCCAATATTTGTTGTTGGGTTTACCTAAACTAATGATCGCTCCGGGAATACATTCACGAGGTCACAAACAACTTGAACAGCGCGGCTCGAGCCGTAGCTGTGTCGTATCGAGGGTCGTTTTGCGGTGTCGGTCATAGCTTGTCGGAGAGACCGCATCAGGTCGACATTTGATCCGTAGCAAAGTCACTGTCCAACTTTTCACACGACTGCTATCAGCACCATGGTCGACGCCGTACATCACCATCGCCCATCGGGACTCAAACAAGTAAGTAGAGTTGGTATCATCGACCACTGATCACTCCAATCCAAGTCTTGCAGCAAAACAAGCCCTTCAAATCAAAGCATGCCACGAAATCAGCTCTAAAAGATCTTACCAAGGGTGCGTATTTCGTCTCTATACCGTTTGCACCTCACATTCTTGGTCAGGACGCACTCAGCGTCCCTCGCCAAAATCACTCGCGGTGAACACCGCCGCGCAGGCTCGCCTGAACAGGCGCAACACACAAAAGCAAGCACAGGCTGCAAAACGCGCTTCCCTTGTCACTTCTACTCGTATATTCAATGGCGTAGACGGTGCTCCTCGCATTGTCGCGGTCATTCCTCTGTGCGAAGACGTCCGTACGATCGATGCTGTCCGTGCGCTCGCGACATCTGTGACAGAAGATCTAGATGGTATCACTGAGAATTCGCCGATATGGACGATGAAGTACGTCCTCGTGTCAATCTACCCATCGTTCATCACCTATCCCACCCCTTCTTTTCTAGGACACAACGCTTCAAGACGTCCCTTCAATTCATCCCCGTCCGATATGGCCGACATTGGGAAGCCCTCGATGCCGCTAAAGCTGCCGACTACGTCCTTTTCCTGCTCAGTCCGACCGTAGAGGTCCCTGAAACAGGCGACACCCTTCTTCGTACTCTACAGGCCCAAGGCCTCCCGACCGTCGTGTCCGCGATCCCACCCGACCCATCTATATCCTCGCTCGATCAAAAATCGCACACCGCTATTTTGAAATCATTGCTCTCATTCATGCAGTATTTTGATCCTTCGCAGGGAAGGGTATTCGATCTGTCCTCGCCTTCTGACTCGCTGAGTGCATTACGTTCTCTGTCAGAAGGACGGCCTGGTGAAGTGCGATGGCGATCGGGTAGAACATGGCTTGTAGGCGAAAGAGCGGAGTGGGAGGATGGAACGTTGAGGGTGACGGGTATCGTACGGGGAAGTCGTCTGAGTGCCAACAGACTCGTGCATCTACCCAACTTTGGCGATTATCAAGTGACCAAAGTGCGCATGTCGGTCCCTTTGATCGCCATCTGTCAACTGATGATTCGTGCTTGGTAGATCATGTCTGCCCCCGCAACGCGGTCAAAACCCCACAAAATTGCCGCGATGGAAATCGAGCCTCAGATCCTTTCAGAACGGATACCCTCGACGGCTGACTCCATCATCTCAACAAACATTCCGGATGAGATGGCGAATGAGCAGACGTGGCCGACGGAAGAGGAGATGGCTGGTGCGGTAACACGAGAAGCGGGTGTGGAAGACGTCGAGGTACCCGATGCGAAAAAAGGTACCACACCTAAACGAATCAAGCGCATACCAAAAGGCATGAGCGAATACCAAGCTTCTTGGATCGTCGATGAAACGGATGATGAAGAGGATGATGAAGAAAAAGAAGATGCAGTCACGGAAGAGGAGGAAATGGTACCAATCAACGATGCGCTGGAGCTCGAGAGCGAGAAGAAGAGCGTAGTTGCGTTCCAAGACCTCAATTTGGAGGAAGAAGAGAGACAGTCAGATGCATCTTTCTTTTCCCATATCTACTTGCTCATGCTTTTCCGTTCAGACTCCAGGACTGGCAGAATCGCGCTCAAGAGGAAAGTGATACAAAGGAGTTTCCTGATGAAATTGATACGCCTCGTGATGTCCCTGCGCGCACACGGTTTGCGCGTTACCGCGGGTTACGCTCCCTTCGGACGAGTCCGTGGGATCCCTACGAGAATCTTCCGCAGGAATATGCTAGAATATTCGAGTTTGAAGAATTCAAGCGGACGGAGCGGGATGTGTCTCGAGCAGCGGAGAACGAAGGTGTAGAGGTATGTCTTGCTACTCGCCTTTACACCTCCACACCTAACATGTCATAGCCTGGAACGAGAGTCACGGTATACTTGGAAGGCGTTCCGCAAGAGGCGAGTGATTCGAACCACGCGCCAATCGTTCTCTATGGTTTCTTGAAACACGAGCACAAGAAAACGGTCCTCCACTTTACCGTACAACGTAACACGGAGTACTCAGAATCCGTCAAATCAAAGGTGCGCGCCTGTCTGTTCACACTCCTCATCCTTTTTACAAGCATTCCATGATATTCAGGACCCATTGATCCTTTGCTATGGACCTCGTCGTCTGCGCGTCAATCCCATCTACAGCCAACACACTCGGGGAGGCGGCAGAGGCGCCAACAACGTGCACAAGTTTGAGCGTTTCCTGTGGCACGGTACGACGGTCGTCGCGAGCATATATGCACCCGTGGCATTCGGCAAACAGCCCTGTACGCTCCTCCGAGAGTCAGAGAACGCACACGGTGAGTGGACCTCGCGCCCTTCTTGGACGTTTCACTCATAATCCCTCCATACAGCCCCTCATCTCGTCGCCATGGGCACCTTTCTCAACCCCGACACGACACGCATCATCGTCAAACGCATCGTCCTCTCTGGTCACCCTTTCCGTGTGCACCGCAAAACCGCCACCGTGCGATACATGTTTTTCAATTCGGACGACGTGGCGTATTTCAAGCCGATGCAATTACACACCAAGCACGGGCGGACGGGACATATTCGGGAGTCGCTTGGGACGCATGGGTATTTCAAAGCGTATTTCGATGGGCCGGTGACACAGATGGATACGGTGTGTATGGCGTTGTATAAGCGGGTGTATCCGCGCTGGAGTGAGATGTGGCGGGTGCCTGTGGAGGGGACGGAGCGAGATTCGGGCATGGATGCGAGCGGGGATGTGATGATGCAGGACTAGAAATATCTCTCACATGTTCGTTGTGAATATGATGACTTGTCTAAATCGAAGCTCGAAAGCGAGCCATTGCGGTACGCCTTGCACGAGTTATGTTTGAGTCGATATGGACACCTGCGGTCGGATACATATGGTAGTATGGATACATGATCAACATTTATTTCTCTTCACCCTTTCTTCTCGATTCTCCGCCCACTGGGCTTACCATAACGCCGACGTCGAGGCTGCCGAGTTATAGGGTGTCATCTATTCGGATGATAGACAACGAGATCTCGGCATCGGTGTCATCATACTTCCCGTAGAGCGTCTTGCGTGCGATCAAGCTGAGGGTGGTAGGCGTTCAAGTTGCATAGTGAACCATATTCAACAATCAGGGAAAAGGGCATCTCAGACGAGCGAAATGGGGGATACGTGACGAGAAGAGGAAGACGTACGCTGAAAGCATCGAGATGACGTTGACTGTTTAAAGGGGGTGGAGGAAAAAGATAAAAGAAAAGAAATTGAGAAACGACCCTCGACAGGCGAGCAAAGGGCTCAAACACGTACGTTTGGGTAACATCTCACCGGGAATGACTTCCCACACACCACTTTGCAGGACAAACTATCGTCGTCGTCGTCGTCGCATATATGCAATGGGAAAAGAGCGGATGTGTGCATGAGCATCGGATGCGAACGTGGATCGTCTTCCTTTCTTCAAAGCAAACAACGAAAGCGCAACTCACGAAAATGGCGACGAGCGTCGCGGTCAAACTAGATTTTCGGACGTTAGCGTTCATAGGCGTGTTGTGTGATGACGTGTCGGATCGAGGGAAAAGGCAAGGCATGATCGTCTTACCTCGTCAAGATCCCCATCTGCACAAAGACGACCACTATACGTTGTATTCTGTTTCCAGACCTGGCCAGGGGAGAAGAAGAAAAAAAGAGATAGTCGTTGATTTAACCTCGTTGACTCGACTCAACAGGATGTGTACCTCTTGACTCCGGTACGAGCTTCGCGGAGATAAAATATCATCGAGCCAGAGATGATAATATCACATACGGCGCAGGCGCAGGCGC
>JBBPJQ010000366.1:0-26805 GCA_038088795.1 Boletus rex-veris
TAGCAACGATTGGGCAGTTATATCGGCAATGAACTAGGGTTGTTGGAGATTGGCGGCAGATTGCGTCTGCAAGAAGGCCATATGCCTCAAGGGACATAACTTTGCGATGTCGCCATGAACTTAACATATGATGGTCAAAGTACACAATAACTCCGCGCACAAAAATAGGGCAGCGCGCACAAACGATACTTGGTGAGCAACAACGCGCCAAACGGTTGATTCAGTCGAGCAAGCATACGGAGCGCGCGCGTCTGCTTGACTTAGACGTTCTTTCCCTCCCAAAGTGAAATATCAACACCATTACATTCTTCATGACGAAGGGTCAATCTAAAGTGACACGCGTATGTATGTAACCGTAGCAACGTGTATCGACCCGTGACATGATTACGCCTGTGGAGGCTCGAGGCCTTCATAGGCGCAAGAAGAGGTAGGCGGTGGCACGGGCACGGTGGTGTCATCGACGCGTCGTCGCCGTCGTCATTTATGTGCAGATGGTGGAAAGGCATAACGATGGTTCGGTTTGAGAGCACTTGATCCATATATGCTGCCGCGTCAATGCCGAACGAGGATAACTTGTAGAGCTCACCCGGATTAAATCTGTAGAGTACTCTCGCAGGAGAGTATCTGCAGTCTCGGTGTCGTAGTCCGAGAGGGTACGCTTATGACCAAACGAAACGCGCTTGACAACTTGTTCTCGTGGTGGAGTTTTTAAGATCAGTGCCGTCCTCGTTATCCACATCAGCATTGGTGAGCTTCATCGGGTTTGCTTGGAGGTTCGTGAGGTAGAAAATCCACATGGCGATGGTATAGTAAACTTTATATACGAGACTAGAAAGGATCATTCAATACAGGACTTACCTCAGGAAGTGGAGTGATCGTAATTCATGGTTTGGACGGGGGTTTTGTTTAGAGCCCATGTGTTATAAAAGCGAGTCTTGACAAGACCGAAGAGGAAAATTAGAAAGTACAAGACGATTAGAAATCAAGAAGGACCTAGAGATAAATTATGACCAATGACAATCTGGTTGATGGTGTCGAAGTATGGTGGCTTTGATAGCTGTGTGAATCGTGTAGCATACTCCTTGGCGAAATTCTTGCCTGCAGTTGGACCAGATAAACTGCAGTATTCTTCCCCAAGGTTGCGAAGCTGCTCATTGGAGCGAGGCGGAAATGCTGCAAAGGTAAAGATAATTTAAGGGTAGCGTAGATAACTGCGACTTACCATCTTTCACGAACGCGGACGGCTTATTCTTCTCGGATTGAGGGATCCAACAGCAGGTTGGCGTTACCCTAAGCATGCAATGCAGGAGTCTTAAGTATGGGTTGAGCCTGCAGGAGGATACCCCTCTCGGCATCCGGACAGGCTGGGAGGACTGCGGTTGAATCAAGCCCAAGAACACGAGTTGGTGACTGCAAGGTGAAGAAAGGTAGCGTTAGATCGGGACAAAGAGCTGGGAGGAGACAGGCCGTGATGGAAGAAAAGCATTGCATGCAACCCGAGGGAGATGGAACTGAAGGTGAAGCCAAGTCACGAGCGCAAAGGCGATCGCAAGATGGGAAGGATGTGCGACGTGAGCGGTCGGGCTCCTGCTGCGGTAAGCGCATTGTATTGTGAGTAGTATTCCACGGCGTCGAGTAAGGCTTGAGTGAGTGAGAGTTTGGCCCGAGGTTGGGGAAATCGCTTCCATGGATTTGAATGCCAACATCCTCTTGGGTGAGCGTTCCGTGATCAAGCATCTTCTTCAAAGGCACACGGCGATCTTGCCGGAGGGTCAGGGAAGTGATGAACGGGAGGTAGAATGGGCCGCCGATCTGGGTGCGGAGGAGTTGGGGAGGTGTCCTTTGTTCGTGAGGGACAAACCGCGGCGTACTGTTTGAGATATAACGGTACTGAGCCGTGAATCATTTTGTTCGTCCTTTTGGTCGAAGGAGATACAAACGTGCCATTGCATTTGCGGGTTGACAGAAACAACGGGCATGGGTGGAATGTAGATGGGATGGCGGCTTCTGACACAATGCGATCGATCCGGAATGTTCCCTACCTTGTTTCCACACGGGATCGGCGGGTTTGAAGACAAATTCCGTCCCACAGTCGCTGTCTTTTCAACTACAGGCTCGATGAACACTCAATCTGTCAGACCGTTCTTTCCGCTATCATCACTCTTACGTTTTTGTTTTTCTGAACATAGCCCAGCGTCGTTTAGCCCACACAGCCTTCACCTGTAGAAAATCTAACTTTGAACAAATTGCACGCAAGCTCACCACCCTGTCACCTGCACTCCTTCGACGTGTTGCTAACCGCCTGGAGCTTGAACACAGGATCTCGGACGTGACACAGGAAGAACGGAATGCCCTTAGTCTTTTGAAACACGTCAACACCATTTCTGCACGCATACCCGGCTCAGAAGCTTCGAAATTTTTTATTCGCAATGAGATCCGGAGCTATTTTTGGATACTTTGGGCTTCCTCGTTTATTTTTCACTTTCAATCCGAGTGTCGCTCACAGCCCTATCTTTCACTGAGGTTATGTACGGTGATCAATGTGTGAATCTATCTGCCCGTTTTCCGAAGCTTGTGGCTGCTCGTGAACGGGCTTTGCGTGTTGCTCGAGATCCCATCGCAGCTGCTAATTTCTTTGAGTTCTCGGTACGCTGTTGTTTTGAATACTTGCTCGGTTGGGACTATAAGAAACACCAGTCTTCTCCCTCTGGCACCGTGGTCTGTTTGGACGTCTTCATGCCTTCTATGGAACTTGTGAGTACACTGAACGTGGGTCCCTTCATGGTCATTTTCTCCTATGGCTCCAGGGAGGCTCTAACCCGTCAGTAATACACCAGCAGCTTCATGATGAGGTTTTTCGGAAGAAATTTTTTGCCTTCTTTGGTGACATCATCTGCCATCATCTCGCCGACATCTCAGCCCCAATCGAATCAAATTGCGAGCCTCGTGTCGAGCGTCCTCCGCGTCCTCCATCACCACATGAATCAGTCCTTGAGACCACGAAAGAATGGGACTCAGTGTTTGTTACAGAAATAGAGAAATGTGGGAGGCGCTTCAAAGGCATGAATGTCGCCCAGTATGTCATAAATATGGAAATGAAGGACGGTGTCGGTTCCTGTTCCCTCATGAAATTGTTGAGGCATCGTACTTCAACCTAGAGACAAACTCCATTGTTCTCATGTGTAGAGATGGCAACATGGATTACTTCAATCCTTATGTTTTGGTTTTTTGTCGCCATAATCATGACCTAAAGTGCATTCTATCCGGTAAAGGCTGCCATGTTCTATATATCAGATTACATAACCAAGATGGGTGCCAAGACCTACGAAATGCTGACTCTCCTGTCCCGTGCAGTTGCTTGAATTCCATCTGATACATCAAACAATCCATCGCTGAGAGTGCGAAAACACTCCTTCACAAGTGTCTCTCACAATTCAACCGACGGCAACAGATCCATGCACAGCAAGCCGCCAGATACCTTAACGGACATGATGACAGTATTTCATCCCATAACGCCGCGTCGCTGATGTCATCCATTGCGACAGCGTATGTCAAGGAAAAATATTTTAACCAGGATGGAACTGCCTCCTCAGTTTCCTTGTTTGACGAACGCGATGGTGTTGAACATTTGCAGCTGCGTATTTCAACAAACAAAGAAGGTGAAGGTCGAAGCTAATTAAGTCCACCACTACTTGTACCGAAGCGGCAGTCTAATTCTGCCGATGCGTCGAGCTACAAACTAAGGCCAAACGCAAGCGAGTAAAGAACTCGCCTGAGACCAGGCTTGGGGTCCTTCGCCGACACGAGTTAAAACCAGGCCATCCATTGCATGCTACACACGAACTTCTAGAACGCACCAATGAATCACGCGGTGAGACAGCCCGGGAGTTAGTCGAACGAGGCATGGACATACCAACAACACGCGGCACTCATCCGAAGGCTTGGGCATCGTTCGCCCTAACCCATTTTAAACCTTTCAGTTGTGACGTCCCCCTCTTCATCAAAGGAGATGATCCAGAGATCGTGTTCAAATCATACAATTTCTCTGATGCTAGCCGTGCTATTATGCATAACTGGGAGGCTGTCCATGAATGTGAGGATGAGAGAGATGCCGACCGCTTACGCAAACAAACTCAACGCACCACTACAAACAAGCCAGTTGATAATCTCCCGGGTCCGTTGATCTCCGAGGAGGATGAACTGAATATATTAGGTGAAAGATCAAGTTTTGAACGGCGTTCACATAGTCGTGAAATTTTTATTCTCAACCAAGCCATTCTTCTTTTTAAAGAGGCGAAGTGGCTGTCTCCACTTGGCATGAAACACGAGATGACGTCGTTTACAGATAAAGTGCCTGAAGTGCCAGCGTGTGAGTTAGATTTACCTCTGTTTACGGAAAAGCGATGGAACCAATGGAAAAAGGAATTGGAAGCACAAGAGCGCACCATAGCAATCACTCGTCGAAATGCTTTGAACCCTGATAACCAAATCGAGGTGCAACAGTCGGTCAAAGATACGGAGGTAGTGAGCTGCACCGACTATACCGCAACTCCCATCGGCGCTGTTCCACCAACTGAAGCTCCGGCTGTGCATCATTCTGACGGCAGTACTTCCGACATGCCCTCCTTGCAGCCGAGTGAACTGATAGAGAAAATTGAGAGAGAAAGTGAATTAAATGAAAAGCAAAGGTTTGCATTTCGGATGATCGCCGATCATTTCATTCAAACACATGTGAGAAAAGAACCTAAGCAAGTGAACCAGTTGTCGATGCTGATGACAGGACCGGGGGGAACTGGCAAAACCCATGCCGTGCGAGCTGTTCAGCCCGTGATGGAACATTACAGTTGTGGTCATTTGATCCGTTTTCTGGCTCCGACCGGGTCTGCAGCCGCGTTGATAGAGGGTATGACTGTCCATAAAGCGTTAGGAATCAAGATCAAGTCAAACAAAAAGGGAATGGGCAACAGGTTACCAGGCGATAGTTCCGAGGACTACACAGCATTGGTCTCCGCCAAAGAACGATCAAAACTCCGTGAGGAGTGGAAAAACGTAGAATTTATCTTGCTCGATGAGACATCCCTGCTCGGTCTCGAATTGCTTGCCGAGATTGATCATAGTTTGCGGTTTGCAAAAGAAAAACCGGACGTATGGTTCGGTGGCGTGGTTGTCATTTTTTCTGGTGATTTTTTTCAGTATCCACCTGTTGGTGGTCCCACTTTACACACCTATGCAGGAACAACTGATAAGGAGATCCAAAAACGCCTCGGCCGACTGGCATGGAAGACTGTAAATATTGCTGTTAGTCTCACTGAACAGCAGCGTATGAAATGTGATAGTGAGTATGGTGCTACAGTCGGCCGTCTACGCACTCGAGAATGTGGCCTGGATGATGTTGATCTGTTCAATACCCGTGTGGCGAAGTCTCACCTAAAGGAAGACGGAATAGACGTGGCTTTGGCTACAAACCTTGATGCTACTGCGATTGTGGAAACGAACCGTCTGCGTGAAACACTCAATCATGAGAATGCCGTGATGACAGATCCTGGCAATATACAGGAGTGTCTCTCGTTAGATAATTGTTCCCACAGGGCACTCACGCTGGACGAGCGCCGCCACTTACACAAGCTCAATGTTGCTTCTATCCAGCAGTCTCTTCCTCCGTCTGTCCCGCTCTACACTGGCATGCCTGTCATTCTACGCCTTCGGAATTTGCCAACCGACCTCGGGATTACTAATGGTTCCCAAGGTATTGTGCGCAAAATCTTCACGGGGCAATGTCCTGTCGAACTAACGTACGCCGTCTGTCCTTATGTTGAGTCCCGCATAGTAGAGTCAATCTGACGGATCTTCCGCCCAAAGTCATCGTTATCACACCTGTGAAACGGTCTTTTACAACATTCTTGAAGCAAGCCGACGGTTCCGAGGAGAAAGTCAAGGTTACTCGGACCCGGCTTCCTATTCAGCCTGCGTTCGCCGTGACAAGCCATTCCGCACAAGGGAAAACATTACCAAAGGTCTTGGCGGACCTTTCTGAAGGTGGATTTCCCGCTTATGTTGCTGCTTCCAGAGCTCGAACGCGAGAAGGGCTGTTTCTAGCAAGACCTGTCACGCTTGATCAATTCAACAAGCCCTTACCGTCGGACTTACGCGCTGAGGTTCGGCGCTTCGAAGCTTTGAAGCATAACGCCTGTGTGCGCTACGGTATGCACTCCGGAAGCGAGATGCCAGTCCCAGATCCAGAGGCAGAGTTGGGAGGTATACGCAAAATGAAAATGAAACTTGAAGGTGACCAAGATGACCCCTCCTCAGAGTTCCCACAAAGCAGTCGCATCCGTAAGAGAACATTTGATGACATGGCCGGACCCGCTGTGGTCGTCGAAGGTATGCGTTCCGATGAAGTGGTGCAAATGTCCGGTCATCCTCCACGGAAGCGCGTCAAGGAACATGGCAGTATGTCGTCAATTGGAGTGCCTCACGAACGTATGCTACTTAATACTGTTCAACCTTTGTTGTCGTCGACGGCTGGTTGCAGGCGGTCCTCTACTGATTGGTCGTGTGCATATGACTCTGCTTTTATGACCTTGTTCTACACGTACCGGGATGAAAGCCTAGCAGCGAAAAATCATTGGAAGTCTGCCAGTGAGATTGTCAATCAGAAAATGAAGCTAATCTTCACTCTTCAGATCTCTTCGGCGCCTGTCGCGATGATTTCCGTGATACTCTCAGTTCACTCGATCCGCGGACATTCCCTCGCACTGGCGAGGTTGGTACAAGCACCATGGAAATACTGGAGAGAGCCTTTCCCCCTTCTTCACGACTGATATCAATGCTTACCGCGTGCACAGTTGAACATTGCGCTGCCAATACCCGACCTTTTTTCCCGTTGGACTTGGATGGTGTGTTTCCTTGTGACTGTACGTCTCTCAAATGGAGCACTGAGAACCCACGACCTCACCGCCTCACCTTACAGGATTGGTTGGACCAATGGCAACGCAGTTATGGAAAGCGCAAAAGGCCTTTGGTGTCTGAAGCTCATTTATCTTTATCGTGCACAGGTATTGTGGTCAAGTTTATTTGAAGACGCCACCCTCCGTTCTCTTCTTCCAGATGGTTCCCTCGATGCCCTTGATGCCGAACAAAATTACCTCTGTGCTAATGCTCAATGGCAATAAAGTAAGCTATGTCCTGAAGGTGATGATTTACCTTGGTAATTACCATTTCTCAGCGTGGATGTACTTCCAGGGGAATATCTGGAATTATGACGGTCGCATCAATGGCGGGAAACCTTACTTGGAACCCACTCAGAAGCGTGGCGTTTCCGATCTCAGCTCGTCGACCGCATTCAATCAGCAAGTGGCGCATGTTTGCCTCTATGCTCTAGAAGACGACGAGGAGCTCCCTGTCGTCTGACTTAAATTTCCCTTCCGGTGACAGCGGTGAGTTTTCAGATCGTGTACAAAGCTGGATTATATCAACCTCCGTAGTTCATAGGGGTTCTGCCCGCCGTATATAAATCCTTGAATCATCCTCGTCTCGTCCTCATCGCAATCAGCTTCCCCTTCCCTGTTTTCGAACATCATTCTACGTTTCAACATCAGCGTTCTTACCACGCGTGCTACACCCGCCCCTTCTCCTACCAGCACCCCCACGGCACCAAATTCTCTTCAAATTCGTTCTTTTGCTACCTTGTCTCGGCCGGAATCTCCCTGTGAGGGTTTGCCACACACACCCTCGCAGACCCGCTCTTCCAGCCCAACTGCAGAAGATCCGGCCTCAGGCGCCGCCATCTATTCCCCACTCTGGGTATCCCTCCGTCATGTTGCCGCAGACCCGCTTGCCCTCTCCCCGAATTTAATCGACGCGGTCGCTGATTCAAACAACCCTCGCCCGCTACGCACGACCATGAGAGATGGCGCTGAATATTGGGTGAAACACGATGGCGGGCTCGCCCATTTCAAGATTCCTGCCAGAATTGACCGTAGCGGTCAGTTCAGCCGATTTGGACCGTGCTTCAACCTCCCTGCGACTGGCGTATGTATTCACTTAAGATTCGTTGTCAGCTTTCTAACCGTTTGAGACAGCTTGATGCTATGGCTTGCAAAAAGCCAGAGCTCAATTCGAGTCTGTCGTCCTCGACGGGTCGCATGTTGAATGCCTCCATGAAGCAGTCATGTGCTCTGGACTCGTCTTCCCTACTCTTTTTGCCTGTCACTCCGAGGTGGATTCCGCCCGCGTCGAAGGTCGGTACAGTAGTTGTTGCATGCGTCTACCGAGTTGTTTACGTTTCATTTCTAGCAAACTCGATGAGGAAGTGCAATGTTATCCCATTTTGGCGTACCTACGAACCTGGCCGCGGTGATCGCTATGCATTGATTGCGTCTACGGACCCGTTGTTCGAAAACATTCCAAACACGAATCACACTCCCACTCCTAGGATTTCTCGCAGTGACATCAGCAGTAAGTATTTTTATATTGCAAATTCAACTCGCACTCATCAATGACACGACAGGGTCCGGACATTTGACGAGTCCTAGTAAGTGCCAAAGCGTGTGACAAAGTTGTGGCATTCACCGATTCACGCTAGGCAAAGCTCGGGCTAGGGTGGCCACTTCGTTGTCCTCTGCATCCCCAAGTATCGCTCCCGCGACATCCGCATCCGAGTCAGGTATGTTCTATGCTGAGACCATGCCAGTATACGTGAATTGACACCGTGACCAGGAACAGCGGTGTTGCGCATCGCTGACTTACCAGATCCATATGGACGATATGAAGGGATCGCCAGGTCATTCCCGGAGGTCAACCAAGCAAAAGTTCACGTTCCCAATATTCATAATAGGCACGGCGTCCTTATCACCCCTGCTGAATATGATTCCACAATCCAGGATGGCCTATGTCGAGATTGAGTTTATTCTCAAACTGTAGGTTGTCGCTATCTGTAACAACCCTCACTAACATGAATTACAGTTGGGAGATCCTACCGAGCGCTAGAAACGATCACGCGTCTATCAGGCTATTCTGCGGAGCATGAAGCTCCCACCCTTCTACACTTACTCACAGGCTGATATCTTGGGCTCGGGTCCTTCAGGTCCCTCTGTTCCCCCTGGCGCTCCTGGTACCATTGGTGCTCGCGTCAATAAAGGGAAGGGGAAAGCGCCTGCTAAGGGAAAGCGTAAGGTAGACGGTGATGAGTTACCTGGTCAGTCAATGACGACGGTGACGGTTTCGAGATTGTTAATATGGAGACGGACGAGTGAAGGCAGATGGTGAGAGTAACCGCAACGTCCTGGCCGCCCCTTCAGAGTTTTTCTTCGTACTCGTTCTTTCAAAAAAAAAAAACGCGACACTTAACCCTCGCTGTCCCTTTCTTGGTGCTTTGATTTTTTTTTACAAAAAAACATATCTCTTGGAGCCTATCTGTACGTAGTACTTGATCTAGCTATTGTATGGCGCTCCAAACCCCCAAAAAATCAGCGCGATTTATAAGTAGTTAAGTGCGCGCGATGTAGTAATCACGGGCGCGAATTAGTTAATACAGTGTTTCGCGCGCGAATTTTCAGGGACTCGCGTGCGATATATGACGATATCGACAAGTCATGGAACAAGTCATGGAACATACCCGCACCATATCCTGCACCAGCCTCTACATATTAATCTGCTAATGGCAAAATGTACTACAGACAAATTGTAAGTTCTATCCATGCCAGTGGGGGCAATACAGAGGAGGCGAGCATGAAGGCGGATATAAAAAGACGGTGGCCCGACGATCCCCGAGCGGTCGGAAACGCTCCTCGACGCTGCAACAGGACAAGAGTGGCGGAGGTGACAGAAGCACGGAGCTTGGTCCTGTGCAAGGCGTACGCTAAGAGCGCCATCGGGAGAGCGGAACTTCCATATTGCACTTGCGCCAATGGTGTCCGTGAAAATGGTGCCAATCACGATGGCTCTCAAGTCCATTGGGCAATTGTCCAAGCGACATGTCACTCAAACACGTCAGCTCGTTGCAGCCATTCTCCATCTAGGTAACATTGAATTCACCATCGACTGGGGTCGAGACGCGGATGCGGCTGTCGTCGGGAACGTGGATGTTCTCAGCATTGTTGCCCAAGTTCCTCAGCGTACAGCCTTCCGCACTCGAGACCACCTTTACTTACAAGACGAAGCTTGTCAAGAGAGCTTTGTGTCGCTTTTCTCGACACTGATGGTGCCTCCGACAGCCGTGACGACCTTGCCAAGACCTTTTTCGCCTGGCCCAGTGAGTACATCTGCTGTGATGGCTTCGACACATTCATCGGTCCCTTTGATCTTCCCATGGTGCATGCAATTGTGGGGTATGCAGGACACGGTCGTAGAAATTAAATGGGCACATGCGTGAGACAGAATAAAGGAGAAAGCAGCTCTGTATAGTATTCTAATCAATCAATCAAAGTGGCTTGCGAAGGGGGCAAGCACGGTGATCAAGATGTGAACAGTATGGGTTCTAATTAAACGGCCAATAAGTCTGAGCGGGAGTCAGCATAAAGAATATATGGAACAATGAAAAGGATTATATCGGGGAGATTAAAACATGCTCGCCAAAACTATGTTTAAGGATTAATATCGCCAAGGAAATAGTCTGCAGACCATACATTAATGCGGGGGGCAGTAAAGGGCCTTGCTGGGTCAGGCACTCCACGAAGCACAATGTCGTCGAAACTGGGATCTACGAAATCAGGCAATGGAACACGCTTCCGTAGGGGAGCGACCGCTTTCAATTCGGGTGAAGCATGGCAAAATCTGGAGGAACCGCCAGCAAAGCGTGAACTTGAAGCAGGGATGCTGACAGTGGGAGCTTTGGGAACGCTTTTCTGTCCGTTGCTGTTACTGTGGCGACGTTCGGGTGAAAGGGACATGTCCTTCATGGAGCCAGGTAAGTCATCAATCTCGTCGCCAGACAAGAGCACTGTAATGAACTACAGGTAAGTCTTGACTCTTAAACTGCCTCTGGCATGGGGCAATGCAAACATTTATCGCTTCTGCTCTTGTTGTTCGTGGGACGAGGTGTTGGCGACATGTTGAGGGTACCAAATTCGTCTTGTTCTTGCTTGGGGGTACCTGCAAAACATGAGGTTAAGGTAAGAAAAATAAGAAGGATGGTATGTAGGTAGCACCTTCAGCGGTTCTCACTTTCTTAGCAACTGGTTTGTCGTTGGGAGAGTCGGAGTCAGAGATTTCAATGATGGAGGTTGTTGAGTCTCTCATCCGTTTCAGGTTGGCGAGTGCTTTGCCTTCGTGTGAAGCTTGTTAGCACGTCAAACCACACATTTGCTTAGTCAACTCACGATGCGCCATTCTAACCATAGGCTTCACATCTTGCTCAGTGCCGTCGCTACCTGAACCGGAGCCAAATTCCAGGTCATCTTGGCAGCCGTGATAGTTTGGATCCCGTGATGCGGAGACCTGTTCTGGCACGCGCATGCGTAACGCTTCCCAGTGGACCAGTAAGTCAGTGTAGATATGATATGTTGATTGGTGTTTGCTTGCCTATGATCACATTCGCATCCTTCATCGGACACTTGTGTCGACCTCGGTATCGAGCAAGGTCAGCCCCTGTTGGTTCAACAACACCCACAACCTCATATCGCTGTTTCTCTTTGTTGATCAAAACCCATTGCTGCTTCGCCTCAGTGTCTTTCCCTTTTCTCGTCCACATAGCCAAGTGGAACAGGAAACACGGTATTTCGAAGGTAATGGTCCACCTGTTCGTGGCTCCATGTTGCATTGAACGCAACCTCGTCACCCTTTTCAGAGTGTGCACACTGCCGCCGCTCCATTTCGTGAATTCGTGTCCGTGAAGGCAAACCAGTACGTTGCAGTTGTCCATCACTCTAAGGATTGTTGACAATTGATGAAGGATATTGCCTGATTTAGGGAAAGGTATAACGTACGTCAAGATGATTGATCAGACAGATCCGTGTGCCTACTTTGGTAAGGTTCATATACCCTTCACTGACACGGCTTCCGGAAGTCACCCTTGAGCCAAGTTGACTTCGAGAAGCCTTGGCCAGTGATAACTGCCGCTGTGTCAAGTGAGGTGAGTCTCAGTTTTTATATTGGATTCGTGGCTGCTATGTACTTTGACTTCGCCTTTCCGCTTCCAGGTTGTGTGCCAAATCCAAAATGGTACCCTTTTAAGATCTCGTCCTTGGCCTCGTCTGCTGTGACTATGTTTTTCGGTACGTCGAGCACCTTCGAATTTGATGAGTGCGCTGGTTTTAGGGTGCTAAACCCTGCAGATTGCTCGTTGAACGCGTTGAGGATCCTCTGCTTTCCAGAAGTCCCAGCCACTGGCTGTAGTCGACCTGGATCTTTCGCGTACGTGTCCTCTATGGTTTTGATTTCCTTCAGAGCCTCAGGGTGCCTGCTGTAGCCATGTTGGCATTCACGACAGAACCTGGGAGCAGACGGTGGTGGCTCAGAGAATAATCCACAACGGCACTGGGTTCCGTCAATGAACTCGCGGCAGTACTTGATATTGGGCTCTGACATGCCACTGAGGGGACTCGGAGTGTTGTGTGAAGTGTTCAAGTTGGAAAGAGTCATGTATGTAAATTCAATTTTTGTACTGCTCAAATAACAACAAGCTCTGAATAGTAGCATAGGACCGGAGATGAGGTCACCCAACTCTTCCATTGTGCTTGGCAACTATACTACTTAGAAAAGACAGCGACCAGCGGCACCAAAAACCGATAAGAGGTCTAACGCTTGGGCCCAGGGCTTCACTCGGGGCTGTCCATATAGGTTCAGTGAGGGAGATGGTAATCGATTTCTTTCTCCAACGTCCAAACTGCAGGACCTCAATCATCTCTGCATCCTCGTCATCAAGCTCCCCTGGTAGGCATCCGCAACCTTCTGGTATGATATTGTCAACGATAATGGTTTCAAGTATACGAAAAAAAATTGCTTCGTCTTCTGCTGAATTGAATGGCAACTGTTCCGGGACCTTGACAGCATCACGGTGAACATGTTGCAGTTGGCCTGCTTCAGTCTGTGAGATCAGATGGTGACCTTCAGACTCATCCTCGTCATCTGAATGCCCAGCACCTGTCTGCCCTGGCCGCCGGATTACCTCTCTACCGCGAATCCCATAATAATGATTGATAATATTTGGGTCAATTCCTTCGTACTCGTCACGGTATATTCCATGAGTTGCGATGCTGAGTAGTCGTAAATCCTAGATATATACCAATCAATTATTGGATATTAAATCAATTGCCAATCCCAAATTCGACACACCTGCGGGCTCCTGTTATTCGTCATTGGACCAGCGATAGGATGAAGATTCCACACTCTCTGGAATTCCTCACAGTCTTCATTGATTGCGTCAAGAAAGAGACTGCAAGAGCCATATGTGCCCAGCTTTGTCAACATCGAGACCATGCAGCCTCTCTAGCCACACAAAGAATGCTCGCCATCGCCATACAAATTGACTCCCAACCTCAACCCGCAGTCGTTCAATCCTAGAGTTCCGCGTTGACCTATGTATTTGCGTCGATTAGCGATATTACTGCCCAAGTCTTGTTTCAAAACTCACGAGCCCCATAAGAAGGATCCTCGGTTTGGACCGCGCCTCATCACCGTATATGTTGCAACATCAACATTTTCGCCACCACGGTCTCCTCTCATGCGAGAGGGCATCCCAAATTCTTGTTGAGCCTTCAAAAATAGTGCAAGAACTATTGATGCGCTGTTATTCGTGCTTGCCTGAAGTGCTGTTACCTTCAGAATTTGCTCGTAAGTGAACCTTCATTAGAAAAGTAGGACGGCTAGTAAAATTACCGTTCGACAGTATCCGTCAATGAATCCATGTATCACAAACCCCCATCGTATCAATTTATGATGGCCATCTAGGTGCCAAAGTGCATTTGATCGTTTTACCCTGTACCGTCTCCTTCTGATGGTCCGATTTTCTCGCAGGCGTCGCTTCAGTCTATCTACGTGCCGCAATGACTGCCAGACACGTCTCCGCTGAACACGAATGCCTTGTTGGCGAAGGAAACCCATGAGGTAGCGAAAGCCTGACTCCGGTTTGTGGATCTTAAATGCCCTCACAAGGTTATCCAGCTTCTGGTCACTGATCGTTGAATAGCTCCTTTCTATTCCATGACGGCGCCTGTAGAGTCGCAATGTCTCAGGGTGGACATCAAGGAGTTTTGCAAGGTCAGTGAATTTGATGCTGCATTGAGCTGATGTCACTTCTTCTAAGAATTTGAGGTTGATTAGTCGTCTTGGGCGTCCTCTTTTGCCCGTCCGCTCTATCATCGTGAGTTGCGGAAGTTCAATATTCTGTTCATCACTTCCGCCCTTGACTTCAGGGTCTTGCCTTTGTCAACTGAGAGAATTAGACGTACCAATTGCTCAAGGTGATGCCAAGAGACCGCAGCTCAGACACCACCTGCCCGAAAAGCGTTGCCACAACATCCAACCATGTTTCGGGTAGTCCGTCTTCGTGAACGCCATCAACATCCTCTGAGTCAGAACCCGAAGTGAGTTCCGTGAGGATCGGAAGAGCCCTAGATGTTATACGGTCAATGTGGAATGAAATTCGTGTGGGATCTGCACCGTCAAGAAGGAGAACACGGATGGCACGGTCGTAAGTACTCTGTAAAAATTCGTGTGCTTCCTGAACAGCAGCTGACCACAGACCACCCCTAGTAGGAAGACGTGGAAATGGTGGCCACATAGTAGCCCAATTCGAAGTGCGATTCGGCTAATCATGGGTAAATTTTTGTTTCTTCGTGCTCTCGACTTTGAACCATTTCGGATCTCAGCTTTCCGAATCTCAAAATAATGGCAGCTTTGACCACTCCAGCTCAACGCCATCACATGTTCTTCTACAACGATGGCACTCACTTCTTCCGGGTATGTGAACACGGTGACTCTTGGTTGACGTCCTGGGAGCCCGCTGTGCCTGCTGGTGCGACTTTTGTAGGCCGGGAAGTCTCTGTTCAAAGTTCACGCAAGTATCCTTGCCGACAAGTCGGGGGCTTTCAACGACATGTTCCAAGCACATTTAGAGGCAGCATCACCACAAATTGATGGCCATACTGATGACTTGCCTATCTATGTGCCATCATCTGTAAGCGAGGCTGCATTCGAGCTTTTTCTCTCAGTCTGCTATCACAAGTGAGTTCAATTTTTCCATGACATAGTAGAACAATTAGAATGATGCCCTCCTTAAGGTGGAGGCCCGACGCGGCAAACACACCCGTCGACACTGTTGTCCAGCTCCTTGACCTTAGCCGTATGTATGCTAGTCGGGATGCTCGCGACTGTGCCATTCAGTGGCTTTCCGAGCACCGCATTTCCATCCGTCCGTCACATCTTCTCTCAGTCTCAACAGAATACAATATCTTCAAGCTCTTTATCTGTGCTTTCGGACGACTTGTCAAAGGGCGACTTCATACCCTGACCAATCGGGAATATACGGAGATGAGCCCTGTCGTCTGGGCTGCCGTCCTGAAAGCAAAGGAGACCACCCATATGCACCGCCATATCGTTGCCTGCGAACCTCCTCCAATGATCCATGCGGAGCTTGCACGAACACTGAGGAATGTGCGCTCGATTGGAAGCAACTCTGGTGGAATGGGATGGGTCGATTTTTGCTGGATGGAAGGAACCCACAGCCTTATAAGGATGCAGTCCAGCGTTTCGAGGCGATGGATATTGGAGGGGTATCTGTTGAATGCTGGATGGTCACTCTGCGTTTCGACACGGGGAAGATTTCATTGACCGGACAGCCAGGTACTTGGCTGGCCAACTCCTCAGCCCAGTTGATGCCGAATAGGCAGCTCTATGACTTGGAGTACTTTGTAGCATCTCGCACCATTACTACATGCTTTTCTAAACACACACGTCCGAGTCCGCAAAACTCGCGCGCGAAACTACTGTATCGCGCACGCTTAACTAATTCTAATTCGCGCCCATGATTACTACATCGCGCGCACTTAACTACTTATAAATCGCGCTGATTTTTTTGGGGGTTTGGAGCGCCATAGTTATTGCTACGATTCTGCAAGCGAATAATTAGCCGAACCATAGCAGGGCACGCATCACTCGGTGAATTTCGTTCGAGTTTAGCGGGCTGCGCGGATTCCCACGTACACTGAATATTTTTGAACGTGAAAAATAATTAGAGGAATTTTCAATCTTGGATCGGATCGCGCTCATCTCGACTCCACGAACGTGCCGATGCTACAATAAATGTTCCTCCTGTAACGCAACTCACCCTGCGTTACAGCTTCGACCAGTTACGGGCCCGCGCACTTGAGGACAACCGGATTGAACCTTTGCTGGCGCAGACAAGCGTTGCTCGACAAATATTGACGTGCTAATATTGATGTTATCATAGCAGAGAATATGGGGTCGTGGAGCAACCTGGATCGCCTCATTGACACACCGGGACGCCAGCTGGTTTAGCAGCGCGGACAGCGATGTGAATGAAATACAAAGGCCATATCGCGCGAGGGTTTCGATGGTCTGTCGCGAAACGCCATTCGTCCATTTAAAAGAGTAAAGGGAGCAGCGAAATAGAGACTGCAGTTGGATCGAGCTTTGGCAAGCTGCGTCATGAGAACTTGACACGGCTTCACAACAAATCGATGCATGAGAGCGAACGTGAATGAATTAACACATGCTTACTGTATGTAGTACAGTCCTTTGTAGTATTCTCCCTGCTTACCCGCTCCGTTTGTGCAGCGCTGCGAAGGACTTGGGTCAGGACCGGTGTGCGCTCCAGGATGGCTTCGCCAATTGTGGAGGTGATGTCCCAGTTCGCCAAGAAATCGGGTGTGGCATCAGTAATCTTCACTCGTAAGATATCCTTAATGTCGTCCATCTCGTCGGACACCTTCCGGGCCACCCGTGCGATCGTGCGCGGGTCCATCCGAGTAAACAATTGGGTGCGGCCGCGTGGGTCCCCATTGATCCTGTCAAGTAGTTTCGCAAGTTTCCGGTCAGCTGATCTTTCGTACAAGCATAAAATCGTTCTCTGTGGGTGGCAAAGTCCTCTTCTGATGGATCCAGCAACGAGGGCCGTCAAAGGAGAAAGCCGACCGCGTTGCAGGATATCGATCGCACGTTGAATATGCTCGTTTGATGACAACCGAAGCGATGAATTGCAGGTGGGCATCGCGATGACGAGCTGCGGTTCATGATGGTCGAGAGAGCGTGGCTGGTGAAGCCGCGCGATACTGGTGGACTTAGCCTATCTAATCTATCTCCAAACTAGGGTTAACGATTACGCGTACGTGGGAATCCGCGCAGCCCGCTAAACTCGAACGAAATTTACCAGACCGTCCATCGACGGGCGCCTCATCGTGATCGAGGTGTCTCGTAGACGGTCTGGTTACCGGACTAACCAATCGTAGCGGCGCGCTTGCGCCAAGTCCCCGACTCCTGGGAAAAACAAAAACTTCGGACTACGCACCAAAGCAATAAAAGAAATCAACACGAGGATGCAATTGCGCGAGACTAGAGTCTGTGCAGGCTTACGTTGCCAGCCCTCTGACACTCCTTACCCGAAAGAAAATACTGTCGCCGTGGTTTCTATTATAAGCAACGAATCTTTATTTGCTGGTTCTTTCCTTCCCCCGATTGTCTGCCTCATTGTCACGCCATGACAGTGTGCTTTACAGCATCAGCAAGACGTGCCTCTATCGCTCCCATGCTGGACAATAGCCAGTCATCAGACTCAGACGATGCTGTTGTTACTCTATTGCCATCTTACTCTATGGATGTGGCTTTCTACGACTTGTGCAATCTATGATGCTCACCCAGATTGCTCGTGCTAGTAAGTGAACTAGCAAACCAGTCTGTGGCTAATGATTGGTGTGACGTGCTAGGTTTGTCCTGTGTTTGTGGATCGTCGAGTGCACCTGCGAGGCTACTATATGGGGACAATGGAATGTGTGAGTCCATTGGGTATCCCTCAGGCTTTGTGATATTATTAAATACATTTGGTGGTGGCATATAGTCAATAATCCGTGCATGGGGGACGGTGCCCACACGAGTGAGTTCATCCGGCTGAGTTGAGAGCTCGTTGGTGGAACATGAATTGAGAAAGCAGCAGAGTTGGACTTGGACGACTGTTCAGTGCAGCCCGGAACGCGCGTGTAGCTTGAGCATCACGAGTGCTGATACCAAAGGCACCATGTGCACCAACGCTGACCATTACTGTTTGATCATATTTCATTCCCTTCATGATACCAGCAAGAAGCGTCAAGTTGATACCTTCCCGATAGGCATTTCGATGGGCTTGTTCATTCCCATTCGTCGTTGATGGGCAAGCCTTCCATATAGCAAGTGGAATGAACGACGCAGGCTAATAAAGCCCTGGAAGTGCGAATGGCGTGCTATCAGCCTTATCCTTAGCCAAGCTTCCCGAGTGTTAGTAAGGTGGCACGCCCAGTGTTGAAATGGCTTACCTGCTGCCTTTGGACGACTGTTACGAATAAAAGACAACGTCGCATTGATATCCGGATGGGCTCTGATGATGCAAGACTTCGCATTGCCTTGTATGCATCGAAAGGTGCGGTAGGTTTGAGTGCATGAATATTTCGTTGGAAATAAGCGACACACAGTCGATAGAACCATCGTAAGTGGTCATAAGGCTTGAGCTGCGAGATCCGGCAGTGGAGTTCATTACACGATTGATCAATGTTACAGGAGATCTCGACACAAAATATCCCCAGACCTATGCGGAACAACGTCAGCTGTTGAGAAAACGTGTCAAAATAAAACACACCTGCCTAGAGCCTGTCCTTTGTGACTATCTGCAACTACCGACTCGATGCCTGAGCCATGAATATGCCGGAACGTAACTGGTATCCCAGTATCACCCATGGCAATCTCGAAAATTCGGCGAAAATTCGGCGGGCATTGGCAGTCTGCCTGTTGATGAATGCACGTGCACAGACGACGGCTTAGTTGGTTAGACGTGAGCATGCAAATTGACTAGGAAAAGTGATACGGAAACTTACAGCGCCGATGGTTAATGTCCCATGACTCGATTTCAAATTCTTGCCATCATTGTGCTCGCTTGAATGACGTATCGATGGATAGTCGTTTTGCGGCGAGGAGGTGCGACGACATCCGCGTCGTCATGCAGATAATCAACTTCAGGTAAGATTCGCGGCCAATCTTATGAACATCTACGCAGCGTCCGTAGCGTTGGTCAAGTGGGAGTCGAGTTTGTTCTTCAACTAGAAGCTGTGCACCTAGTACACAAAACGTCAGAGGTGCCGCTTGAACGAATGAGATATGTACCTTCAAATCCAGTTCCATGGGATCGAACCTGAGAGCGACGACTCGGAGATTTTAGCAGCTATCCATAGTGTTTAAGTTAAACAGGTAAGCGCTGCCTGTTGATACTAGATGTCATCTGATCCATCATCTCGCCTTTTTGCAGCGCAATATTGCAATGGACACCCCAAAACCTTCCGAAGGGCGCATACAAGCCAAGTTGCCCTTTCTCCTCTCGCTTCACCCCTTCGCAAATGATCGCTGATGGCATACCGTGAATTCTGTGTACTTTGTTAGCCACCGTGTGTCGAACTTGATGACTTGTGAGAAATCTCGGGAATGAGGCCGGGGTTGTTATACTCGTTTATTGCACGAGACTATGCACAACAAGATCAATTTGACTAGGTTGCTTGCTTTGGGATTAAGTTGCGAAGTGCGGCTGCAGTGAACGTCCGTCCACTCAGTTTGACACTCTCAGGATCAGAGACTCCCGTTTTCTCGAGCAAGGCGGCACCCTCTGTTTCATCTATCTGTCCGTTATGGTTTTGGTTGTTCTGATCATATAGGAGCGTAGCGGATGAGTATCAAATCCGGATGTTTCATCTTCAAAGAGAGACTGGGAATGGGACTCATGGTCCTCAACTGAGTGCCCGTTCAGCGCAGACGTCTGATTTTCCCACTTGGTTCTAACCAGACACAAAATAGATCTGGCATCCGCGAATTTCAGACGCCCCGGTTATCCTCTCTCTCTTGACTACAATCTTACCTTTTCCTTTAGCTTCAGACGTCTGGTTTTCCACACGCTCATAAGTACTGCTTTCCTTTCTTTTTTTTTTCACCAAGTCCAACCGCCATGAGCCTGAAGCTTGAACTTACTCCAGATATCAACAAACTCGTAGTCAACTACGAGAAAAAGCGGCCCAGAATCAAAGGTCGGTCCCCTTCTTGATGTATTTCAACCTTTTCTTGACTCTGTTCTCTTGCAAGCGCCTCCGTGTTACGATTAACGGTCATAAACGTCCTCTTGTCGATTTTGATGACAGCGCTACAGAATCTGAGCCTGAGATGGCGGTAGGTTCACCTGTATCTTATATACAGACTTCCTAACCGTCCGAAAGGCTCCAAAGAGACAGAAAACTGCAAATGCTTCGAGTTCTTTGTCACCGAACGCGTCGAGGCGCCTGCAACCGCCTCCAAGTTTATCAACGCGCTACCATCCTCGCCCACCATCCGACCTTCCCTCAGTCCTGCCCAGTCAGGGATTTCCCGGTCACCCATTCGCAAACGCAAGCAGAAGTAAATCGTAGGTCCCTTTTGTGTACCAGATGTAAAAAAAGTTGACTTTGAACCGTATCCACATCCGTTCACGTGAGTTCAACGCATCCGAAGCCGGACACACCAACCCTTCTCCACCAAACCCTTCCATCGTGCCTGGCACCGCCTCATATTCTTGTCTATCCCGTCGTTGCGGTGGAAAAGTCGTACCCAAGCATGTTGTTGCGGCCCACAGACGTCCCGATTTACTCACAAGGACGGTTGCATCTCAAGCGCAGCCCCAACGGGCTGCTTTGAAGATCGTTCCAACGGCAAAGGCAGATACAGGCCCTGTCCTACGCACTATCCGAGAAGATCCCCCACCGTTTCGCCAAATGTCGATTTCCCAGATCCTCCGCGCACTTCCCCTTGTCCAGTAGAGCAACAGATGCTGGATCACGGATGTCTTACCGGCGAGGTCGGCACAATGACTTTCGGCAGTGCTCTTCCAAACCTAGGTCCGAATTTTCACAGCCCCGAAGCTCTCCTTGCCGCGGTGGACCATTTCTCGGCATATAACGCAGCTACCGCTGCTGGTGCGAGGCCATTGGCGCCTTACGAGGCGCACCGGCACCTTCCCTCTGATCCCACCGCGTGCCAAATTACACAAGATATCGAGAGCCTTAACAATCCGGCTTTGCTGCCTGACGATCTCAATGATCCTGGAATTGATCTCACGCAGGAAGATGCGGATGCTGATGCTTTCGAGGACGACGGCGACCCTCAAGCTCAATCTGAACTGATCTCCCAGGATCAAGAGGATGACCCTGACCCGTTCTATTGCGAAGATGACTTCATATCGGAAGAACGTGACTTTGCTAGTCAACCCCCTCACGTCCTCGCAATATATGCGGTCACTCCATGGCTTCATCTCCAATGTCATCTACCGCGTGTTGCCTGCCAGGCGCTCCTCTCTATTTTCGCCCTCATCCTGCTGACTGTCTGTCCCTCCATCTCCACCCCCCCTGGTCACTCTCCACTCAACTAATCGTGCCCCGATTGGATTGGACAAAACCATCTACACACCCCCTGTCTGTCCGTCATGCCGTGACGTTTTCCCCGCAAGTTCCCTCCACTGCCAAGACTCATGCATGTCTTGTACGTTGATCTCTTCCTTCCCTCACAGACGAGACGTGGAAGTGCTCGTGGCAATAAATTGCCAGTAGTCAATTTTCCCTATCTCCCTCTCTCCGAACAGATCGTTTAACGTCTCCTCAAAATAACTGGTCTTGAAGCGGTTCTTGATGAATGGCGCACAAAGGATCGCAAGCCTGGTGAATATATCGACATTTTTGATGGCGCGGCGTGCCGATCCAAACTCAAAGCACCCGATGGCAAGTTATTTTTCTCTAATAATGATAATCCTGATGAGAAAAACGGACCTAGTGGTGAGCTTCGGATTGGCGTAAACCTTGGAGTCGACTGGTAAGATTGAAAAGAACCTTTTCCTAATGATTGTAGGTTCTCGTACATGCGGAGTAACATTGCTCCATACCATTCACCATGCCCAATGTCATTCTCTCTTTGCAACCTCCCACCTGACTACAGGTTTGTTCGCATTTTATCTCGAATAACGTACTTACATTTCTCACAGATATCGTACATCTAATCTCATGTGTGTTGGGATCATGCCAGGTCCTAAGGAACAAAATCCAGACCAGGTTCAGCGCTTTCTCCGCCCTGTCGTTTCAGATCTTTTACGGCTTTGGAAACGCGGCATCAAGGTCCCGACGGAATCCCACCCTGAAGGTAATTTTCCCGCATTCAGGGCGACTCATCCGTGTGGCCCTTGTTGCGGTCGTATGCGATAAACCTGCACCACACAAAATGGGTGGCTTTGCCTCGCATTCGCATACTAATTTTTGCACAGAATGTTGGATCTCAATCGAAGACAAGGGCAAACCAAGTGCGTTTGAACGAAACGGTAAGTCGCTCTTGATCAATTTTGTACGTACTATTGGATTAGTTATCCATCAGGGTTCATGCCGAGGACCAATCATCAACAACGCACACTCGGTGACCAGTATCGTGCACTCACTGACCCCACAGCACGCAAGAATTTTGTTAGAGAACATGCAACTCGTTACACGCAACTCTCTCGCCTTCCGTACTTTGATCTCGTTCAACAAATCGACATCGACCCCATGCACAACCTCTTCCTTGGCCTCGTCAAAACCCACTTCTATAATACCTGGGTACAAAACAAAACCCTACGGCCTAATCATGAACTCGCCAAGTTGCATGAGTTACTGGCTGGCGTTAGTACCTTCTCTGGTCTCGTTTCTGCTGTCCTCGCTTATGTTTCATAGTTCACTGTCCCGGTATCATGTGGGAAATTACCCACTGACATCGGTGTTCCATCCGGTGGTTCACTGACGGCGGACCAACGGCTCCTTCTTGCAACGGTTTATGGTCCCATCGTGGTGAGTCATTCCTCTCGTCAGACATTACTCGCCTATCTCCAATCTGGGCCATAGGTTCCCGAATTATGGAGCGTGTGCATCTCTGGACAGGATGGTGAAGCTGTACCGCGTCGCCGTGTTTCACTCTTTGAAAAGCTCGAGATGGAGAAAAACCTGGAAGCGGAGCGCAAGGCTGCCAACAAGAATGCACTACAAGACGCAAAGATACTTGGTAAGGAGGCACTTGCAACTGAGCGCGCTCGCATTGCGGCAGAGAACCTTGAAGTCAGCGAAGCGAAGAAGAGGGAAAAACTTCAGTAACAGGCAGAGCGAAAGACTGAGAAGGCTAGACTTGCAGCTGAAAAGAAGGTATGCGATTTTGTATAATTGTGTTCTAATCTTACAAATACCGTTTCAACCAGGCATCCAAGAAGCGGAAGGCCACCTCCCAGACCATCCATGGTCCGCCTGAAGGCATTTTTCCACCTCCTCCGCCAAATCCGGCTGCAGTCCATTCTGTGCCTGACGAAACTGATAGCGCCAACGATGACAGCTATTCACTGCACCCAGACGATCCAATCAATTTTCTCAAGCTATGTACCGCTCTCCGCATCCTCATCAAGCGTCGTCTTTCCATGGAAGACATCAACCATGCTGCCAAATTACTTCGTGAATATGGTACTGAGCTGATCAAGGTACATTTCATGTCTTCTACCCTCCCGTTCTGATTCTACTCTCCTGAAGCTATATGGCTCGAAAGTCATCAAGCCTAACCACCACTACGCTACCCACGTCGCCAACTGCTGTATCAACTTTGGGCCTTTACGTGACTTTTGGACCTTTCTTTACGAACGACTGAACAAGGTTCTCAAATCTTATAAAACCAATAACCGCGGAAACGGAGAACTCGAAACGACTTTTTTCAGGGAGTTTCAGCGCACGTGCGAGCTTGGTAGATTAACCTTTTCATTGCGGCAGCATCCCGAGGACTCTCTTCCATCAAAGGTTGCTCAAATTATGCTCAAAGCATCAAATGACGAGCGGGGGACCGTCGCTGGTCTCGTAACCCTCTCTCAGGAACTTGACAGCACGATCGCTGATGGTATGTAGTTCCAAATGTTTCTTTGCATGGAGGCTGAAATTGGCACGTACAGCTGGTCTGATTTATGCTCTAAGCCCATGCCATCAAATCAAGGAGCTGTCACCAGACAGCTATCGATTGCTAGCCAGGACACTTTGTCACCGCTTCCCTCTGACCCCGGTCCGTTGCCGTTACGATAGGGCTCTCGTTCCCCACAGTGTCCCTTTGAACATGAAGGCAATATTCTTCGACTACGTTATCGTTGACGGCAGGCGCTTTTATGCCTCACGCTCCGCTGGTACAAACGGGACATCTCTCTCGCATGTTGTCACCCCCGGTGAATGCGAGGTTCGCGCTTATGGCGATATTCCAGATTGATCGGACCTTCAGTGACGTTGCCTAGACGCTGTGGTTCGCTCGGATGAGATGGTTCGTGCCAGTTCAGCAGACAGAGCAGGATCTTTGGATGAAATTGTGAGTGTTTTTCTCTCCTAGTAGTACTGAAATAAGAAACTGAAACGAGATCGATAGTGAATCTGTTAACGTTCATCTATGTGAACTAGGAGAATATATACAACAAGATACTCAGTTACCCCAACTAATCGACCTCGATTGGCTGTCTCTTAGCTATGGCTGTCATCAGCGTTGCCAAGGAACGGCGCAAGGTATGGGCAACTGTCGATCTCTCAAAGGTATGGAAAGCACATAACACACACTTCAACATGGCTGAGACACCGTTTTATTAAGTGACCAACAACGCTACAAAATGTCTGCGAGTCTTCTTGGATACTGTACACCGGTCAAGCAACAATTTCCGCTGCCACCACTGCGTGACCATCCACTTTTTTACCACTCGCCTCTACCACTGCTTCTCGGCCGTCCACATTTTCACCACTCCGAGTCGCGAAACCAGTGAGTAATTAACTTCTAGACGAAAAGAAGTGAACTCACGTCAAGAGAGCGCCATTCGCGCCCAATAGCCATAGGTGCTGTCTTTCCAACACCTGCACTTTGTCTGCGCCGCTTGTCATCTTCGCTGAGATCGTCCGACTCATACGACAAAAGTCGCTTCCAAATTCGGTGTCGACCATACCAATTGCACCGTTACGGCCGGTCTCTCCTTCGTAGTCGAGCGCAGCGTTGCGCCGATTCTTGGCAATCTACTGACAGGTAAGTAATATTAATGAACGCGGCGGGTACGCTGGCGATCTCGCACCAGCTTTTCATCCTCCAGTTAAGCCTTCACAGGATCAGCGTGTATCTGTGCTTTCGTGTGGATATTCCGGAAGTATATCTTCGCTGATGTTTGAATGAATTTGATCTGAAAGTCCTCGTCAGGTATGTTCCCTTTTGAGTTAGCGGCAGCGCGAGATTTCTATTGAAATCATTTTGTAAGTCTTTCTGTCCTGGAAACCGATAACAAATCTTACAGTTTCATTGTCAAAGACGCGCTGAACGACCTCGGAAATAAATTTTGTATTCAGTTCATTGTCGACATGACCAAGAAAGTTTGGGTGCCAAATCTGACGGCCATCGACAGCAGTTTTATATGGCTTCCCACCAGGCAAAGGATGGATGGTATTTGCGAGAATGGAAAACAATTTTCGCTTTGGGATGGAGCTCATATCAAGTCCGCACAGCTCCCCGAACATCGGATGGACAAATGGCTTGGAAAATGGTAAGTCCGTGCTGTTCTTTTACAAAGTTTACTTACTTTCAACGCCGTATGATCGTTTGAGCCTTCCTTTGTCTTTTTTGGCTTTGCTGACTGTGATTTGAGCTGCTCTAGAGCCTCTTCAAGTGCGTGGACACGGGAGGTAAGTGTCTTGTTGGCGTTCTATGTTCTGATCCTGGGTATTGATCCTCTCAGTCAGCTGATGAATACTGGACCCATTCTCGCTTGCAGGTGGATGAAGACTCGAGGGAGAATCTGCCGAATCAAGCACAGCCGGTGCTCCGGGCGCAAGGTGCTGTGGGATGTAGTTTGAGTGCGGGGTTTGCCTACTCATACTCTCTCCACGAGCGTATCCCTGCTGATAATCACGCCGGTCAACTGAATGTGCACGCGAACCGGGATCTCCATTTTGGAAGGGACGACGGCCCAGGGGGGCATGAAAAGCCGAAGGTGTGTCATCCCTAAGGTGATGAGTGGTATAAATAACACAGAAAACTTGAACAGGACGAGATATGAACACGCGGTACCTCCATGATATGATCCCAAATACCCCCCCTGGCTCGGCGTCATTCTGTCAAATTCGAGATGGCCAGGGTGTCCAAAACCTGAGTTCATCGCTACTGGCCGCCCTGGCAAGCTTTGGTACTTCCGGACGACATGTAAGTGATATTCAACCTGTTTTCATGGAGTACTCACTGAATTTTGGTTGTGGAGTTGTCCATCGATAGGTGTAGAAGGCGTATTGGTTGTGAATGGGTCACCATAAGGACCGGTGCGGTTAAACGGCGGGAGCTGGGGGGGATTTGCAGCCTGAGGGACGCAATGGTATGGATTCATATTCGTTTGTGGAGCAGATACTAGTTGGTCATTGACTTGGCCTGTATTTACAGCAGCGGGGACGCCACTCGGGCGCCTCTGGTATGGGTACGTGGTGGTATCTACGGAAGGGGGCAGGGGGCAGGCGGGTGCGTCCCCCCCCGGATCAAACGGTACCGGGGTAGCTAGAGGCGCCAGGGGGTTCTACGAAGTACTATAACCGTAGCAGAAAATCAGAC
>JBBPJQ010000367.1:0-26790 GCA_038088795.1 Boletus rex-veris
CGCGTGATGTGGACGCGTTTGGTTGACTTGACCTCTCATGGCAGACTCGGCCGCGACGCCCCGTCGCTCTCAACGCGACAGAAAACAAGTAAAACCATTCGCATCGTGTGAGTTTTCCTCTTGTCCTCCTCTTCCTCTCCTCTCAACCACAAAACAGCCAGCCAGTCACCGTCCAAGCCCAGGACCACCAACGAAGACGATCTCACCGACCTCGACGACCTCGACGATCACGATGACGCGGACGCAGAACCCGAAGACGACCACCAGGACTTTTCCACTCCCAAATCAAAGAAACGCGCCGCACCGCACCGCAAACCAAAAGGTCCCCCTCCCGCCAAGAAACCTCGCACCGCCAAATCCACTACCGCACCTTCCAAGCCACCAAAACCAAAGCAAAGGAGGACCAAGGCAAAGGCCGCAAATGGCCATTTCGATCCCACACAGCTCGCTTCAGACACCAAGATTGCTCCAGATAACGCCATCTTCAGTACGTCCATCCATGTCCCCGCTTCTGCCCATGTCAATTTGCATCACAGATACGCTGCTAAACCCTTCTGCCGCACTTCAATCCACCGCCGAGGACTTCCTTCACTCGCTCTCACAAAATGCAGGGACCGCTCAGGCTGAACTGATCAACTGCATCTTGCGTGCATGTGGTTGCAATGACTCGGTCGATGCAGACCAAGTCGTCGATTACGACGGCGTCGTCGACTCCCTCGACAACTTTACAGAGGGGCTGAAACAGGTGACGTTCCTCACCACACTCACACGACCCTGCTCATCTCTATTCAGGAAAACTCGCCCATATATCCCCTCACTTCCAAATTACCCGCTTTCAAACGCTTTCGGACGTCCCTATCAGAGCTCATTGAACGTCTCGTCCTTGCTGCAGCGGATCTCGGTTCACTCTACTCCACCGATCTCATAACAACCCTACAAACATGGGTCATCGCCATGTCCTCCTCTCAAATACGTTCCTTCCGCCATACTGCAACCGTCGTAGCACTCGAAACAGAGACCGCCCTTTGCCAGGTAGCAGCAGCCGTCGAGAAGGAAGCAGAAATCCTCGGTCGACAGCGAGAAGGCGAGCGCAAACGCAAAGCCATCCACAAATCCACCGCCGTCCGCGAGAAAGACCTGGACGGCAAGGCGGCAGGAGTCCGCAAACGGCGTACGATTCTCGCCGAATACCTCAAGGAAATAGTCGACGGGTAGGCATAATGCACATTTCTCGTGTCATCTGCACTCAACGCCTTGTCCAGTGTTTTCGTTCACAGGTATCGTGACCTGGATCCCAACATCCGCTCCGAATGCGTCAAGGCCATGGGCTCATGGTTTACACACTACCCCGCTCACTTTCTCGATGGATCCTATCTCCGGTATGTCGGATGGGTCCTCTCGGATTCTAGTACACCCGTCCGTCTCGAAGCAGTACGAGCACTGGCTATCGTTTACGCGCAATCCGAGTATGTGGGCTCAATCACACATTTTACCCAACGGTTCAAACCACGATTGCTCGAAATGGCCGGTGGCGATACAGAACTGAGCGTACGCACAGCTGACATAGGGGTTCTGAGCGCGATCGATTCCAATGCGCTCCTCGAAGACGAGGAACGCGAACGGATATGTCTTCTACTCTTTGATGCAGAAGCCCGTGTGAGAAAGGCAGTGTCGCCATTTGTCGCCGGCGTTTGGCAAGAAGTAGCAGATGAACGTGTCTCGGCCATCGCGGGGCGTAACAAGGGGCAAAGAACCAAGTCGAGGGCGGGGGTCAAAGCATTGGCAATGTTGCTTGTCAAATGGGGCAAGGCCCTCGACCGTGCGTCCGAGGCTGCCGAGGAGGACAGTGAAGCAGACGAGGGTGATAGTGGACCAAGTCGACGCACACACCTGCCACTTTCGAGTGGAGTTGACCCAAGAGGACGGATCCCGCTTGCTGTCGAGGCACTCTGGGACGAAGTCGATGCAGTGAATGATTGGGAGTGTATCTTGGACGTCCTACTGCTTGACCATTCGGCAGGCAGAGACGAGGACATGGACGGGCCAGAATCGCTTGCCGAGTCTGCACGGAACACGGTGGACCCAGCTTGGCGATTATCAGAAGTGGAAGAAACCGTGCTGCTTGAGGTACTCGTGGCATCGTTGCGTCGCGCTAAGCTGGCGTCGACAGCTGTAAAAAAGGTTTGTTTCACGGTGCCGTTTGCTCTGATGATACTGAGGTATGATGTCGTCGCAGGGTGACGAAGAGACAGTAATATCGGACCTAACACGTGCATTGATCAAGGGACTACCAAGGCTGTTCATCAAGTACCAGACGGACGAAAACCGTATATCGGAAGTATTACTGATTCCGCCATTGATGAACCTCGATCTTTACCTCGAGATGCGAATGATGAACGTGCGTCGTCGTCATTCAATCAATATCAACGAATAAAAATAACGATGTGTTATAGGCGTACGCGGGACTGTGGGACGACGTATCGAAACAATTCCTCTCCCATTCTTCGCAGTCTGTGTTGACGAAATCTGTTGCTGCCATCCGACACTTCATGGCCGCCACGTCGCTAACAAATACGAACAGCACAAAGATTCTCGAGCTCGAAGACGAGCTGGCGACACAGCTGCGTGATGCCGTTGCTGGCCGTGAAGAAATCGAAGTGGCAACGTTTTCGGAAGACGAGGTCATTGCACTGGGTGCCGTATGTGCTCGGATATGTGCGTTGGCAGGATCGAGGGATACATGTGCGTGGATGGAGGAAGACGAGGGCGGGAAGCAGAGTAGTGTATGGGACATCATCTCTGCTCTCGTCGAGCGGGGTCGTCTGGGGTACAAGGAAGAGGAACGAGTGCGTGTTGCTATCTCGGCATCTGTTTCATGAAACGTGAACTCACCCTGGACCATGGATAATTAGATGGTCGAACAGGGCCTGCATCTACTTGGCTTACACATCATCTGGAAGGCACGTAGCTTACCCGATGTCAAAGACACGTCGCCGGACAGCGACAAGTTCCGACAAGGGCTACGTGAGCAGCGCGATCCGTTGCTCGAAAAGCTTGTCGACTATGTCGTCGGACAACAGTCGAATACGGCCGAGGTCGTCAAACTCGCGGTGGGTTCCAACATTGTGATATGGTACTCGTCTCACCCTCTGGGTTGATAGGCATTTCAAAACCTCATGAATCTTCATATCTTGTTCTATCCGAGCCAAGCGACATCGCCACGCGGTGATGCGTTGCCCACGGAGCCGCTCTCACTTCAACTCGAGGAGGACGTGCAGCAACGCTGTGCGGGCTTCATCCATTCGTCCATCGAGCAGTATGCTGAGCTTCTAGAGGATGGCAATCACACTCAAGATGAGGAACCCGAGAGTGAGCATGGGGACAGCTCGGAGGAGGAAGAACCTGCGCCGACTCCCAAGAATGGCAAGGGTAAGGGCAAGAGTAGTACCAAGACGAGCGCAAAACCGTCCACCAAGCCAGGTGCGTTCCTTCCCACCTTTACGAGTCTGCTGCCGACGTTGGTCGTAGCTCGAGCCCCGACGAGATCGTTGCTCGAGCAAGAATACCAATTCATGGCAACGGTATCAACCTTTTTGCGCGCGATTCGTGCGGGTGTGGTGCACGTCAAGCACAGCGACGTTTTACTCGCTAACCATGGGCGTCTTGGTCCATCCTTTGATCTCTACACAAAGGTCATCATTGACGTGTTGCGCGAAGAAGGCATGTACAACGATAACGGCGATTTAGTTGTCGAAGTCGTCAAAAAGGCTCTCTTGGAGGTACGTCTCTCGACCGCTCCTCTCGTACCGTCTGACGACGTGTGCCTACAGTCATTCTCGCTCGTGATGGACTCGGTGGTAAAAGACGAGGAACGGATGGTTGGCCTCGCGAAGCAACTAGCGACAAGCTTTCTCGTGCGCGGCGCGCAGCTCGCCGTCGTGCGGCGGCTGGACAGCCGGTACGTCGTCAAGACACACAAGGATTTACTCCAGGAAGCGATCAAGAACGTGTCTGCGTACGAAAAGAGCAAAAACAAGAAACGGCTTGGCTTATCGGTGTCGTTTTTCAGGGCATTGATCCCACTGCTCAAGGGTGTCGAGAGCCGGGATGCGTTGAGCATGTGAGTGTTTGAGTCGCCGGGTAGTGAATGGGGCGGGGCTGACGTGGTCACAGAAAAGCGTACTTGGACCAGTTGGTGAGTGATGCCAAGATCGAGGTCAAGCCAACGGCCAAGACGTGGGAGCCTCTGAGGGCGTACGAAAAGAAGCTGGTGTCTATCATGCACAAGGGTACGTCCTGTGGATGTCAGGATTGGTTCATCGCTGCTAACGTGTGTGTCTGCGATAGGCACGGGTAAGGGTCGGAAAGCCAAGGGCGGTGCAGTTGGGACGAGCGATGAGGAGAGTGGGCCGGAGGCGGAGGGGAGGGGCGAGGGAGGGGTTGAGCAGAGGGAGGAAGAGGAGCCCGCGAGGGAGACGAGGGCGAGACCGGGATTAAGACCAAGACCGAGGGCGGTTGTGCGTCGTCCACCGACGCCATCTGGACACGACGGTCAGGGGCAGAGTGATGTCGAGATGGACGGCGCTGAGGACGGCGATGAGGTGGCGCAGGAGACGCCAAAGAGTCGGCCGCGGGCACGGGTGGACGGTGCCGATGGCGATGGCGGCGGTGGTGGGGTAGAATCACCGATGAAGACCCCCCGTGCTGGGCCATCGACGTCATTGGGGACGCGTGACCAAGCAAGAATTTCAACGTCGTCTTTGAAGCGACGGCGAGATGACGACGAAGCAGACGAAGACGCCGAGGTGGCAGAGACGGACGCGGGTGCGGATGACGACCGGCATAGTGCGCATCCCGACGAGGTACCCCCGTCTGAAGACGCATCGGTACCACAAACGAGTCCGACAAGCGAATTCATTATTCGGCGGAAACGTGCCCGTCATTAGAGTGGAGCTGGGGATTTTTATGCTTATTTTTAGTCAATGTGATTTTATTCTTGTCGTCCTCTACTTTTTATAGCCTCTGTTGTTATGTCTAACCCGCTCTAGTACTTGTCCCTCACACACTGCACACACGCAAACACGACGTGAATTTGATCATGATGCATGACATTGCAAGCAGTAGTGTATTACACGATGATAATATAACTTTTTTCCGAAACCTGTTTTCCGGGATGACGCAGATGAACGAGCGACGGTAAGTAATCCTGCAAGGATATAACAGTATATGTATGATGGAGTTCGATGCGGTACCAGTTTCCAGCCATGAAAAGTCAAAGAGAATATATATATATAAATTAAAGCTTGTTGTGAATAAGATCATCGACGGTGGATGGATGGGATAGATGGGAGATGTCATGAGATCATGAGGATTGTACTTGTCCATGGTCAACGCTGGGCGACAGTGAGCGGGCGTACGTGATAGAAGCGCTACAGAAAAAAGGGCGACAATAGGGATATGATCAGCCGAGATACACACACAAGTGCCAGAACACGTACATCGTCCAGCGTCATGCTCTTGATCGCCCGACGACACTCTTGGCGGGATCGCACCCGCCAGCTTGGACGTACCGTGCGCCCGTCGCGGTCAAAGGAATCAGACACGGGTCGCGCGCTAGGAGAGGGCGATAGCGTGGGCGATGTGGGTCCAGACAGGGTGCGACGCCGCGAGGACGCTTGGCTCGGCGGTAGACTCAGCCCGAGCATCTCGTACACTTCGCGCTGCGCCTCGGCGAGGGCAAGCGTGGCCGAGGAGGACGTTTCCAAGGAGGTGTCACACACCGAACCAAACGGTATGCCTATGCCGATCAACAAGGAACAATGCAACATGATCAGCAAGGGGAAAACATGGTTAGGAACCAGACGGGGCGTACCTGTCGTAGGTAGTGCGGAGGTTCCCATCGCCGGGTTCACCCGTAAACGCGGCACGGGCGGGATATCGTCCAGCGTAAGGGACGTTGGCCGCCCGCTGTTGCTAGGCGACCTTCGGCCTCTACTCCGAGACCGCAAACCAGCCTGCGACTGCCGGATGCTCGACTTGCGCACGGCCGATATGCGCGTCGAGCGCCTGCTCGAGGTCGTCACGGACTGCGCGTCGGCGGACATATTGTCGCACGCGGCCTCTGAGACGCGATCGTTGAGCGTGTCATAGTCCTGCGCAATGTCTTCGGCGTGTTTCCAAGCTTCGTCCCGCTCCGTCGCGAGCGTATCGACCTGTCCCTGCAGGCGTTCCTTCTCCGCCATCTGCCGGACGAACACCCCGTTGATCTTGCGTACCGCCATCGCGAGCGCGCTCGTGTTGTGAACCTCGCGCAGTCTCTGGAGCTGGGCTATCTGGAGAACAATGTCGTGCATCTTTTCCGCGTAAAGGTCGAGTGCAGACAGGACCTCTGCCAGCTCTTCCAGCGTGCGCTCTGCCGTCGTGGCATGGCTCATCCCCACACCTTCGACGTGGCCAGCCAGCGCACCCATGAGCATCCACCGCTTCCGCGCCAGCGCCTTGTACTGTGCCTTGACGTCCATGTGTTGCAACTCTAGACACTGTAGCTCATCCGCAATCTCCCCTTCCAAAATCTCAGGTGAAAGAAAACGAAGCGAGGAACCCTCGAAAGACTGCTGGATCGCCTGTGACACAATCTCCTGGAGCTGCGCCGACGTGAACGTCCACTGCGCCGCCTCTAGTGTGAGCCCACGCCATTTTGGTGGGGGAGTTTGGAACTTGGGAGGAGGTTTTGAAGCGGCAGAGTGCAGTTTACGCCAAGGAAACCCAGCGCTGACGGTGGGATCGCTGCTTGCCACAGAAGACGCGGAGCCGTTTCGGCCTCGGATGCCAGGAAAGAATGATCCAATGCCTTGTCCGGGTCCGGTCGGTTTTCGTGGCCCGATGGGGAGAGGTGGACGCGATCTCATGCGAGTCCGCGCAGAACCAGACGCCAGAGAGGAATTGGAGGCTTGTCTGCTACGTTGACAAACAGGATCAGTAGAGGGCGTCCGCGACAAGGAGGGTGAAGCTGACGACGTGGACGTGGAGGGTAGGAACGATGATGATGATCCCCCAAGAAACGAAGACGGGAATGATAGAGGAGACTGACTGATGGGTGGTTGGAGTAGATGGCTCGCCGATGACGAAACCGACGGCAATGCAGGTGAATTAGAAAGGGAGACATCAGTGGACTCAGGAAGGGGAATGGAAGTTGGGGATTTGACGGATGTATCTGTGACGGAAACAGGCTCTGTAGTTGGGTCGAACGAAGGGTCGGCGTTTCCGATGTCAATACACGGCGAGGACAATGGCGAATGTTGTGCGAGTGCTCGCAGAGCTTCCTCTTCCAGCAAACAGGAACTCGATGACGAGATGTGGGCGAGTGGATGAGGACGAACAGCAGGTGGGGGTTTTACGGCCTGCTGTGATTCTGCCGTATCCGTCTTCAATGGCTGGTTCGTTTCATCTGGATCCCTTGCGTCATCAATTGCTGGCATGGGAAGTGGTAGGCTCCGTTCGGCTCGTTTCGGTGAAGACGGCTTTTGCTTAGCCAACAAAGACGACTGGCTAATATTACCGCCATCGTTATTTCCCACCTGTCGCCTTGCGGTCCTCGTGCTGGAATGCACCTTCCCTGACCCACGCCTAGCATATTTCAAGCTTGACATACGTCTACGTACCACTTGGCTATCGGATCTCGCAAAGAAAGCGAACCCTGACGACCAAAGTGGCGAGCAAACCATTGGAGTCTCTGGAAATGTCTGGTATCCTGCCGATGCACTCGACAACGATGCACTTGACTCAGGGCTGATCAGGTCATAGTTGAGTAGTTCGCCGAAATCGTGCTCTGACGTCGTTGCTGACGATATACCAAGAGTTTGCTGCGGGCCAAAAGCACCGTCCGCCAGAGAACTATCCTTGGCTGTGAAAAAGAAAAAGCTCTTAGACACTAATTCGGCGCGAAAGAAGGAACTATGCATACAGCTATTCTGTGTGCGGTCCAATCCGCCAGCCCTGCGTCTCCATTGTCCACGATTTGTGTCACCACGCTTACGCGAAATATACGAGGCACTCGAGTCCGATCCAGGAGAGCCGACCATCACCAAGGTTTCAGGCGGCATAAAGTCAAATTCGTCCAAACTGTGGTCGTCAGAGCTCAGTAAAGCTGATTCTTGCGACGAATGCTGCGTTGTTTCCGAGCTCAAGGGTAATGGTACCTCTACCGCGGTTTTTGGCCCATCAAATACACCGTTCTTGGGAACCCGTGAGCGTGTCGTGACAGGGCCAGCCTTCCGTTGAGGTTTCGTGGCGGGGACAGCGGGAGGAAGGGACTTGGTTGACGTGGGCATCTTCGGTGAGGGACTCTCCTGTACATGAGATATTCGCTGTGGGATTACAGAACTGTCGGCCGTCTCGGGGGACGTGATGTAAGAGTCCGTCATTGGATACTCCGACTCGGTGCTCGTCCCAGATTTAATAGTGGTGGAGGGATGGTTTGGGTCTGGTGTCGCACTGGCCAACATCGTGGGTACTGGGGGCACTGGAGGGATCTGCGATGAGCTCCTTGAGTCGGATAGGAAGAAAGAACCACGGGGAAGCGTTGCGGAATCCTGACGCACGACCCCACTGCGATGCCGTGAGCTTCGGCGTTCGCTTGAAAGTACGAACGACGAGGCAATCAAGGTACGGGCAAGAGTAGTCCCGGATATCGCGGAGAGGTCATCCAACATCGACGCTGAGGGTGAACTCCCAGAGGCACCATTAGCATTTAACTGAGACGTCTCGGGAAGAAGAGCTCGGGATGGAACAGCCGAATATCCGATCTGAATGTTGGGCATCACATTGTCTGGAATTATAATGGGTGCAGGTATCGATTTCTTGCGAGCAGGAAGGCACTTCAAAAAGGTCAAATCAATTGTCTTGAACCCACGGTCAAGGTATGATGACACTTACGGATGATGAATTCTCTGAGTGGCTAAGGGACGGTACGGGGGATGGGTTTGTGCGAGTCTCCTGCGTCAAGGTATTCTGGGTTACTGTAGCGTTCTGTACGCGTTGGGGAGAGCGATCTGGAGAGCAACTCCTACTTCGGAGCAACTCTCGGGGAAACCATTCCTCGTTGGAATTTGAGAGGTTAAGTTCCACCAAAGGCGAGCTCTGAGCTGCGATGGATTCCTCGTTGATGTCGAACACCAAAGGTGATGCAAATAGGGATTGCTCGGAGGCCAATGATGGCTTTTGATGAGAACGGGATTCAGTCGCCTTGCGTTTTCCATTTCGCCCAATGAACTTGTAGAGCATTGTCCCGCTCTCTATCTGCGTTGCGAAGGATGGAAGTGAGTAGAGAGCGGTGAAAAAAAAACCCCCGAGCACATAAACGTACCACAAAAAAAGAAAAAAAAGAAATGGGACTGGAGAGAGAGAGAGGATCAGTTAAATTAACTTTCCTAGCAACACTGGCAGTTTGCATCACGGAAGCCGAACAGTTCGCCGCATCAAAGTTTTCTACTTGGGCTTAGCCTTGTGTGCACAGCCGCATGTGAATAAACCATGGGGCGCAGGCTGGGCTTGGTTGAGCATCGAGATGGGGCGGTACTGTGGTGGTAACAATGCCGTCAGATTCAAGCATTGCCGCCTAAGTGACAATGAACCCTTTCTAGTCGAACCAAATCTCATATAGTCATACCTTCCCATCAAGCTGCCCATCATGTTTACGGCCTGGCTATCATGGTATCCTGTCCAGTCAAGGGTGTGCAGATCGGGACGCGTAGCTTGGAGTAGTCAACCGGCATGGCACCCACCTCTCAGAGGCGGCGTACATCACCGTTTTCCCCTTTAATCCTTCCATCACAGCTCGCACGATCCATCATCTGAGGTGTGGGCCGTGGCTGGTGGCTTCATCGACCGAAAATAGCTCCTTACACACGCGCTATCACCTCTACCAAGGAAGAAATGATCACCATGAAGAAGAAGATGACGACACATGAAAGCGCCGGGTTAGCAAAGCCGGAACCTTCGGCAGTTTTAAGCTGTTCTGCAGTGGCATGCATCGGACTGGTAAACCCGTCCTACCAGCTTCCCGATAATATCAAAACACACTTGATGCAGACGAGACCAAGGAGAATAGTAATCAACAGTCCATCAGTCCCATCCCACCGTCGCTTACTGCAATTGATCAGGTGGATGGTGGATGGTGGAATACAAATAGGTACGTAACCTATGTCCCTGGCAACATCTTTAATGGCGCTTGCGGACACGCCAGTGTTGCATGACCAAGTAGTGCGCGCTTCCAAGAGATCGCCGAGGTAGAATTCCCGGGCCGGCGATGGGCGATGGCCCCATAGACAGTATTACACCCATCCACGTAACATCCCTCCTGAACTTCAAGTATGTGTGAACATACACCGCGCCCATGTACCATATTCTTTTTACATGTATCAGATACTACAACTTCTAGCGCCAGTCAAGGTGAAACGTTGATTCTTGAATATTCACAGGGTTCGGCTACCCTACTTTTTCCCGTCTTACCGGCCGCGGTGCTTGCTCCGCATTGCAAGTTCTGCAAAAGCAGCAATTTCAAACAGAAGCTCCGATGACCCTGGGTTCAAATGTTTTGCGTAGATGGATACATAATACATACCCATGCAGATAGCATCGGACACTGGACACGGCGTGTACGCATCTCGGATCATGCACGCGGATGGAAAGAACCTCCTCACTTGCAATCAACACTGTAGGTCGCTGATACAAAGTCGCAAGGATGACGTCAGGAATTCGTCGCCAGTGGCCACTTTTGGTCATATAAGTATGTACCACGCACTTGCCATGATGCCCATCTCTTCCTGTCTCACCGATTCTTGAGCATGCCTGATTATGTAGTCGGCCAATTTTGAACAGGAAAACCTACGACAAAAAAAAATCCTCGCTCCAGACCCGTTCCCTTCAGGTTCCCATCCGTATTCAATGTTTCTTGCCGAACAATGTACCTCTGCTGAGGTCTGGCTTAAAAAAACATCCACATCAGAGTCAGGCACCATAGAACAATCACTAATTTGACTCGCTTCATGATCTACCGAGCAGCACACGCACGGGGTGGAACGGATTGTGCCATACCTGTGTCTATATATACGGTTATTGCACAGCGGGTTGCCAACGTTGCATTCGTGAGAAGGTGCCGCGACGCATCATTTCTTCCCACCACCACCTTACTTACCCACCACGATGGATGGCAGTGCGCTCGATTATGACAAAGTGTCGCTGCTATGCTCAAGGCTGTACGGTCATGGGTATGTACATTGTAGCAACGCTCGCGTCAGACCCGATCGCAGACGTCATGTGTGCCTCCAGGGCAGCGATCCGTCAGTCAAATAACCGGGCACTACCATCGAATTCGAACGATTGTCCTATCGATCATTCCAACATGACAATTTCTTCAAGTTCAGAGTCGAATAGCACAATGTACGTCTGCGGTGCACTTCAAGTTGAATGATAGCAAGTGGGTGGTTCCGGGTAGGAACTGGGCCATCATAGCTGGCAGATTGGCTCTCACAGCATACCGTTTTTGAACAGGCTTGGCACGGCGCAACGGGGGACGAGGCAGTGATTCGCTCACTAATCTTCCGAGTCAATGAACTTGCGGAGGTCAACAGTTTAACGTGTTCAACGGACTTACTCACCATGATGATTGTGGTCACAGCCCGATCGTAGTAGTTGACAGGGTCGAAAGGCACTCTGTTTCATATCCGTCGGGGGTAGTGCCAACTTATGGACCGCATAATAGATCGTTATCAGCCAAGATGATATTGACTCTCGGCCCAACGTACGACCATCGCTGACAAGCTTCAAGGGGACTTGAAGACAACAGAACAGGCTCGATCATAGACTCTTGTCAATCAAATGGTGATACCAATATCAAGGATTATTCCAGCAGGATAAACTTGTCAACACGGTGGAGCTCGCAAGTCGAACCTTGATTAATGACTCAGGGTTTGGTCAGGAACTGGTCATGGGCCGTAATTGGCTCCCCCACCGCCGAGTCGACTACCATCAAATGAGCCACCATCAGAAACTCGGTACTTCTATAGCAGGGACAACTGGTTGTGGGTATAGCTGCCGTTCACGCGATTACACCTAATCGTACCACGAGTCTTGGTCTGAACTTTAGGTAGGGTACGGGTATTGGAATGGTTCTTCCCAGTGTATAGGCAGCATGACCCAAAAGAAGAGTAACAAAAGGAATAATAAATAATTATGTGTCTGCCAGTGATTAAGAGGGATCGCGGTATGCACCATAGAGAGGGTACCCAATGGTAACGCAGGGTGGTATGAGCCTCGACGTAAAAATACACCCAATGAAAGAAATGGTTAGTTGTGGAAAGACGCTACGAACTGAATGCGAATGCGAAGTGTGGTGGAAAATAGATGAAATGTGGACAAGACATATACTTGTCTCTTTGAACAACGAATGGATGAGGGTCAGAACGGATGTTCAAGTTCCAGTGAAGCGCTCCGCCCGGTACGGATATAGTAACTGGTAAGTAGATGATGCGATGCGAAATGCCGGAGGTCCATGCTATGCCGACATGGCTTGGTCATGTCGGCCAAAAACGATTGAAAGCGCAAGTCGAACGAAATGAACTGTAGGCCAGTTCGAGTCAACAAACGTTTACGACGCTAGACGTGTTTTCCTCACTAAAGATATGATAGATTGGTTAGGTGTGGCGAAACGGCTGTAACTTCTCCATGACTTCGTCCATGCTCTGCTCGGGGTCGAAGGATGGACCGAGTGCGCTGTCCGCAGGTGTTGGTAAGGACTTGGTCAGAGTATCAGACCCTAACACCATGTTAGATACGGCCGAAATACGACGAAGCGCTTTAGATGCCCGTCTTGCTTCTTTTAGTCTCTGCCGCTCTGCGCGCGAGATTCCGTCTATCCGCTCGGGTATAATGGAGAGGGATGGCGGTGTCGACAGCGGAGTGCCCTCCGAAATGGAAGTCGAAAATGATACTACCGAGCTCGACGCATCCAAGCACAAGTCCGAGGTACCGGAGGTCGTCACCGTTGCGGAGATACCTTTGTGTCCGGACATAGATTGATGTCCATGATGCTGAGGAGACGCTACCGGACTTGAGGGTAACGGGGACGGCCGTCGAACGCCATCAACTCTATCACCGTCTTGCGTGCTAAACGACGAACGTGCAAGGTTAGCTGCAGCGTCAATGTCACTAACAGCACCGTTGTGTATGACAAGCCACCGAAGTCCCTCGATCTCCCTCATCTTCTTTCGAATATTACGCTCCAGCTTTTCAATGTTTCTCGTCATCGCCATACGGTCATCTTCATAACGTTTGGTGACGGTGACGACGTATTCCTGGAGTTGAACATTCTTTCTGCGTTGTTGAGAAAGGGCTTCTCGTATTTCATCAATGGTCGCGTCTTGCGTGACGTCCGAGTTTGCCCTGTTGGAGCGCGGAGGGGTGGAGTGGTTTAACCTGGGAAGGGACTGACCAGGAACAACAAGGTTGGACGTGACTGATAAAGTATTGGCCCTGGGACGCGGGAACACTAGACGATTAGGCGACGCGCAAGGAGCCGAACGAGGAGTCAAGCCAGCAGTATTGAGAGAGAGGGGCGGTGACGGTAATGGGACCGAGGGCGGTGGACCGCTTGATGTCTTCGTTACACTAGACCCGGAGGGCTTTTTCATGCTCGAAGACTTTGGGACCACAGGTGAGAGCTTGAAGCCACGCGCGGAATAAGTCGAGTCATTCGCTCTGGAAGTGTCAGTGTCACTCCCAGATATGCTGGTAGTGCGGCGATGAATGCTTTGTCGCTCATCCTGGGAAGAAAAGTCGCTGTGATGCGTTCTACCACTGTCCACCCTAGCTGGCGACGGGCGGTAGGAAGGACTTCTCGAACCCTGTGACGACAGAGACGCTAGCTCACTTGACTGGCGAGGGAAACCCTTGTCGGCTAAAAACGATCGAGGGGGGACGATCGTCGACGGGGGTATGGGAAAATGAAGAGGTGGACCCGATGGCGTAATCGGGGTAGTTGGTGTGAGTTCCCCGCTCTTCTTTGGCGAGTCCCCGAGGTATACTTGTACCGGTGTCGTGGGAGTCTTCGGAGACTGCTGAGGCTTCTTGAGCTGCTCAGGAAGGGTGAATAAATCAGAAAAGTCCTCTTCATCCCCGTTCTCTGCGGCGGGTGAATGAGGTCCTCGCAAGGGCCGAGGGGTGGTCGAGCGACTCCGCATGCTCGAATGCTCAGATTCGAAGGATGACGCCCTTATCTCGGGGACACGTGGTGATAGTGTGGCCGGAGGTGGTACAGGAGGGGTAGGCGCAGAAGTAGCTGGCTTCTGAATCACAGCCTTGCTATTTCTGGATGGTGATCGTAAAGGAGTGAAATGGGCCGCGAGTTTGGACCCGAGTGATGGAGCTGGTACATCCATTGGTGGAAATTTGGAGGGCAAAGGCGGCTCTGCGGGGAGACTGTGCGTCGAGGGGGTAATCATGAGTACCGCGTGTCTAGAAAACAGCAGGTCAAATTATGTCCCTTTAACAGGCGAAGACGCGCTCAATCGTTCCCAATTTTGGGAGTACCCCCAGAAGCACATCGGCCATTGTTCTGGCCATGCTTCTATAATTAAAGGTTCCGCCGCGTACAACGCCTCCATTAAAGGGGGAACAAGCAAAACACTACTCACCCATTCCCAAAAGAGCGACGAACAGTGTTCACCGGAGTGAGTGGGTATGCCGCATTTCCAACAGACTTTCTCGACAACGGCATAGCAGGCACTGCAGTCTGTTCTGCAGGCTTTTTGCGACCCAAAAAAGGGAGCATCGATCGCCGACTCGGAGCTTTCGTCCCTGCAGGCTTCTCTCCTGGCGATGGAGACAAGGACGGACAAGTCCTAGTTCCAGCACCTGTGCGGGAAGAATGACGAGACCCATTTGCAGAACGAAAAAGCTCAGAAAAATCTGGTGCCTTGGACCGAGCGCGCTGCGCAGGGGGTGTGTCCGAGCTACCCATCCTTTTTCGACACTGGCTTTTGGATAGGTAGGGGGACGACGCGTCAGGTCAACGACGCAGAGCGTCCCGGGTTGGTGCTGGAAAGAAGGTGGGCCAGAGGAGAAAACGCGAACTCGCGTACGAGTAGCGCGCTTTTCGTCGCGTAGGGACTAGAGTCCGGAGTTTTTTTTTTTTTTTGCGTGTGTACACAAATACATGTCGTCAAAACCCTGTTAAGGACCACAAGACGTCACCACGCACCGGCAGTCGCAGGCAAGTAGCGAAAGAGGGAAGGCCGCAATGCAGCAAGGTTGGTGGACTCAAGTCTAAATGCCAGCTCGGAGAACAGCGGTATCAGATGCTTGTGAATTGGCCGCGCAACAGCTGCTAGAGGTTTCATTTGTACTGGCGATAGCATTGGTACACAGCTTCATGCTTCGATCGCGGACCAGCCCGACCAGTGTTCATATTTCCCGATAAGCGGGGGGGCGTCCCTTAGTCGGAGCGTCCCTGTAAGTCATAGTCGCTTAAACGGCGACTCATCAAGTTCCGTCAAGCTTCTTTTCCGACACTTCATTTGCTCAAGAATGATGGGCGTAACAATTGCACTACAACAATAACAGGTTAGAGAAAAATAGGAATACATTTGCGTAGCCCACAAGAGTGCGCAGCATCCATGTGACCATCAAAGCTTAGTCGTATGTAGAGAACTATATGTAGCACATGTCCAATGATTTTCATTCACTGGGTTGGGTGTGCCCATTTTAGGTTTGTCCAATCATAGGCCGTAACATCCTTTGCCTGAACGACCTCGATCGGCCTATCATCCCCTGCGAACTGTGGTACAAGCTGAGGGCGGATAGGGCTCTGCACAGCTAAGGGTGACAACCCGGGATATCAGATCCAAGCACATCGAACCGATAGGCTGAACCATTCGTACCTCTGGCAGCGGCGTTGTCAAATTCGCTTGTTCTAATCAGGAAATTGACCATTAATGCTTATAATTACACTCTCGTAAGACGTACCCATCGCGACGCAGAAAATAGTCGTGTTTTTCCATGTCGGTCAGCGAATATCGGGTCGAAGGTTGGACGTCCAAAAGCTGAGAAAATTCAAGTCAGATGCTAGCCGAATCAACGACGAGACAGGAAGATAAGACTTACCCCCTCTAGTAGATCCACAACAACAAAATCAAGGCCTCCAAATCTTGGATACAACTGTCCAAGTTCGTTCCAAACAACATATGCCTGTACATCCTCTTCGGTGTCGAAAAGCCCCTGTGGGGTGCGCAGTATTATGAGGCGAGGAGCAAGGTTCTCAGATTGCTAAGTACTGTACCTCATGATTCCGCGACTCCAACTCAAAAAGGATACATCCAAGTGCCCACCAGTCAACCGCTGTGCCATAAGGCTTTCTCAGATTGGTTGGTAATCCCTTAATCTGTAGCACCTCCGGAGCCATATAGGGCGGAGTACCGAGGAAGTGGGTCGGACCTTCACTTCGTCGACCGTCGCGACTTTTTGGGACTATGTAAGCGAGCCCGAAGTCGATGATTCGAATGTTCTCCCGGGAATCAATAAGGATGTTTTCAGATTTCATGTCGCGATGAATAATTCCCATCTCGTGCAGGGATTGGATCCCAAGAGCCTGTCATGGGTTAGCATCGGAATCGTTGGTGAGTCACGAGCAGACAAACAATTTGTGCCATCCATCGGCGCGCATGTAATTTACACCTTTCTGGCTCCATATCGAAATACGTGCCAAGGTCGGTGGTCATGAGTTCCTGATGTCGAAATTAAGCCGGCTGGACGCGACGGAGAGACCTACGACTCACCATGGCGAAGAAAACGTCAGTACCGCGTAGGAAGGATTTATTCAATTCTATAATGAACTGTCTGCCCTTCTCCCCTCTTTTCGATTTCACCATGTATCTGAATATTCTGAGTTCCTCCTTAGCAGATCGCGATACATTTGGGTCTTGCAAGGATTTGAACATCTTGAGACACAACAACCGGCCAGTGGTCTGATCTCTTGCTGCCCAAGCGGATGCGAATCCCCCATTTTGTATGCAGTACAGAAGATCGAAGGGTCCGTACACGGGGAAGATGGAGCAGGAATACGTGGTGGGAGTGAAATTAAAATGAGTAGTGGGAGAACCGGAAGACGTGTCTGGATGAGCGATGATGTTGCTCCCTGTATCACTCTCGATATTGCGAGGGATCGATCTAGTCGAGAATGAAAGTCGCTTGATATCAGTTGCGAGCGAGTTGACCTCCTTGAGGTGGCATATCGCGACTAGAGGTGGGCGATCATGATGTGATACCTGGAGAGTGACCGGAGCAGCGGCAACGCGAAGAAGAGTGAGCATCAGAGGAAGATCACGAATCTCGAGTGAAGGGAGCACACCAGGGGGATGGAAAGCTAGCTGGAGAACCTGCATTAAATATAATCCATGCATGCCGAGTGAGATGTGGACATGACAATGGTCGATTTCCACACTTTCACCAATGTGGCAGATAAAGGTCGGTATCGCTGTGGACAATTCAACGCCAGATGACGAGTCACAGTCACAGGAAAGGTGTCAAAGCACTCTGAACCTGAGTGGTGGACCGGTCAACGGCAGTGATACCGTGGTGCTACTAGGATCTATAGCTTGAGCGTACTTGCTGATCATTCAACATTGAGCCATCCATTCGAGACCAACCGCTCAAGTCCACGTACAATTCATCGCTTTGCAGGAATATAGTGTCCCTGAACGTTCACGAGATGCCATCGATGAGGTTGCTTTGACAGTGACTGACTGGGGGAGTGACGGTGGACTGGCAACCCTAACCTGGTAACCACTACCCACCAGCTAACCGAGGCTCCGCCGCTATCACCCGCGCCATGTCCACATCTCCTCTCGCAACACCACACACCCCGAGCCTCCGTCGTTCAGCCGAAAGTTATGGTGAGAGGGCCCTACGAAAGCTCCGGGAGGAGCCCTTCGTCCCCATTGGTGCGTCCCCGTCCTTTCCCTTCCTTTCTCCTCTCGGGAACATGTTCTGTCTACCATAGGCACGTTCGCAACGGTCGGTGCATTTACCATGGCCGTGATCAAGCTCAGACGCAGAGAGTCACGCTCGCTCAACCAATGGATGCGCATGCGGGTGGCTGCACAAGCGTTCACAATCGCTGCTGTCTGTGCGTACTGCTGGAGTCCGAGCAAGGCGACAGGCGTTCAGACCACCGAAGAGATCCAAGCAAAACGGGATCAACAGTTTGACAAGGAAAGAAGGGAATTCCATGATCGTCTCAAGGTTGCCGAGGCTGAGTGGAAGGAGACGCAGAACCTCGCAGGAGACGCTAAAAAGTGACCTACAACCGTAGACGGTAGATGTATTGCTTCCCTATCCCACTGACTACCTCTTTTCCCTCTCGCTGGTATGGTCAATGCTTTTGTGATGGACCGAGTGCTCATGTCTCTCCTCTCCCTCGGACATCATTCTGCTCCTCGACTGCAAGCCGCCAACCGCCATACAACTGATTGACAATAGCACTCCGGCGAAGCACCTTCAGCTCCTTGACAGCCTCGTTGTACGCCAGTGTGAGCTTGACTGGATCTTTCTCGGCCTATGGAACGCTGAGTATCGTCCCCTCTACCTTCCAACGATCGACGCGCACCTGTATGCCACGAAAGTTTTCCTTCGTCCTGCGTAGGAAATAGTTGCGGAAGTTGTAGGAACTGAATGACTTTGCTGTACGAAGCGTGGAGCCGTAGAGACTGAGAATTGCCTTTGGCGATGGCGGGGCAGCCATGGCGTATTGCAGTGTGGGAGGTGTAGAGAGTCGGAACGAGTGGCACGGAACGAGTATGCAAAAAGGGAAACTCCGGAACTGAGTCCCTTTGCAAAGATCATCTCATAAATCATGTACATAATTACTGGTACGCTCCTCAACCCTCCAACACTCGTTTCAAAATCGGAGCAACCTGCTTGCGAGTGACTACTGAGTTTTTCTGCCGGTAGACCCGCACAACAAGGCCTACGCCGAACGGGGATGTTTCTGCTGCACCACTCTGCTCTCCGACAGATTCCTCCTCGTCAATGCTCCCCCGCTCGACCTCATCTCTCTCCTTTTTGTCCCTTCCCACCTGGCTATTGAAACCGTATCGTTCGAAATCCGTCCTCTTGACTTGGAGAATCTCGCTCGCCTCGATTCCATCGAAAAGTACCTGCGGAAGCCTGGGTCCACACACTTTTTCATCCACCACCCACATCAACTCCCGTTTGGGCTTGCCTTGCTTACTCTTGTAGGTGGTAAGCACACCGAGAATCGAAAGACCGCGTTCTTTGATCCATTCCTGAGTGGAAACAACCGCGGAAGTCGGCGATGGCGAGAAGAAGGAAGAGAGGGGAAGCGGAACAGTAGACAAGCCCGCCTTTACCGAGCACGGGCTGTCTCCACGGATGGAAGAGGTGAGATTAAAGATGTATTCCTTGTAATCCCGGCGGAGTAAATCACGTGTGTTGAGATGGGATAATGCGGTCTTTTTAGTATTGAGCGTGTGTGCGAGGGATTGAATCCATGCAAGGTCAGGGACATGTTGAGGAATTTCCGCCATTTGTTCAATGAGGCTTCCCGAGGATGGGACGTTAGCTCGAGGAACAAGCCAGGTGAACGCTTCATAATCCACACCAACAGCCTTTCCACCTCTTCGTAGACCATGCGTGTCGATCACGATCGCGTTCAGTAAAAGTGTAGCGAGTTCTGGGGGTATCTGGAGCGTTGGGTATGACATGATAACCCTCGTGACGAGCGATGCACAACTCCCCGCCGGCTCAATTGACCTAGGTGAGGCCGTGTCGAGATACTTTCCTTCGTCTTCGTGGTGATCAATTATCGCCGTCACCCGCACATCCGGAAGCGCATAGGTGGGATGAAGACTGTTGTGGTCTACCAAGGCAAAATCCGTACAGAGATTTGGTTTGGGTACATCTTCCGGACAGAGCAGCTCTCGAAAATCCTCCTTGATGCCTACTAATTGCAGCGCGTAGAGGTTCTCTGCCCTGAGAACAAAGTCTTCGCGGGGAGTGGTGATAAGAGGGATCGCATTTGCATCGGTGTTTGGTTTATGAGACAGAAACCACGCAAAGCCAATCGAGCTCGCGAGACTATCGAGATCTGGACAAAAGTACAGATCACCAGCTGTGAAGTAGCTGGAGATGGCGTACCTCCGGCTTCATTGCCCATCACTACTGTCCAACCATCACCATTGTCCCCAAGGAAGCGTGTCTTCTGTTCCAGTAGATAAGCTGAGAGACTGGACGTAGTCGTCATTGTTCTTCGGACTTGCCAACCAAAGGGTGATGAGAGAGGGATGTATCTAGGGCGTTTTATCACCTTCCAGAGGGTATGTGCGCACTGGGAGTCCGTAAAGAGTAGATTTGCTCTGGAGAGTGGTAGGAAATGACGAGCCGGGTTGCCACGATCAGCGTTCTTGCTGTTTCTCGTCGTTAGGGCCCTGTGGGATGCTTTGAATTGGCCACTCCCGCTAGAGATTGGTTTCGTTCTGTCCAAAGAGGGAATGGCTCTCAGTCTACATTGACCAGTCCTCGCTTGCAACGAGTTGCGTTCATCAACTGGAAACTTGAATGAGCGGTGGAAAGTGAACAAGTTCAAGTGGCTTGTTCTGGTGCCGTACATAAACAAGCAAACGCTTAGCAAGCAGGCCACTCCATCTCAACAGATCTTAACCGTACATGACTCTACGACATAGATCACAGATATTCACATTCCTACTCTATCCACTCCATCCAATACGTTCCTGGATTAAGGCTCTTCGCTTTCAGGCAGCCTCCACCTTGTATGTCAACGCGTTCTGCACGAACTCAGCTTCCCCAAAAACTTCCTTCACCTTCGGGTGTGCTGTAACCCTCTCATAGTGAGCAAAGATATTCGGGTACTGCGCCCTCTCTGCAGCACCACAAGTGATCTTCCCGGCCTGCTGGCTCACCGCCGCAATCGCAATATCAGCGAGCGTCATCCTGTCGGATACCAAGTAACCAGACGTGCTCGCAGAAATATGATCGTCGAGGAACTTGAGCGCACGAGCCTGCCTCCCGAGGTTGATGTCGTGCATCTAACATCGCAGACGATCGTCGCGTCTTTTGAGTCCACCTGCCAGACTACGCGAGTCAAGTTGGCAACACGCACCTCCTTGCTGTATGGACCGAGGTATCCGGCGACGAGAGCATTGATCTCGTAGCTGAACGTGGCGATCTCGGTCTCCCCAAAGTGAACCCACTGGTCAACGAGAGCAGCCTCGCTACTATCCTTTCCGAGCAATCCAGATTCGGGCGCAAGGGAGGACACTGCTCACGTCATTGGTCAACTGGATACAGGGGAACAAACCGCAGAACGTATCACTTACCATATCGTGCGATAGAGGCGCCTTCGAACAACTTGAGCCCCTTGTTGTCCTCGAACGCTGGGATCTTCCCCAGGGGGAATTTGCCGAGGTATTCGGGTGATTTGTTGGTCACATTGAATACCACGGTCGGGGTGTCAAGCTCCAGGCCTGCGACAGCCGCGGCGGCGAGAATCTATGCGAGGACAAGTGATTCATAGTCAGGTCAGCCTTTGAAGCGGCTGCGACGTACGACTTGGGATTGACGCTGGATTGCGTTTCCCCACAGGGTGCCAATGGGTGCCATGTTGTATGCGGTGCGGTTTCAGGTATCTAGATCTTGCGAGGTCGGGTTCTGAATGACTTTCGCATTGAAGAAAACTTGCTTTATAGTCGTGTTCCGCTTGAACTTCATCCCGCAATTCACAGCGGCGCAGCGGATTTCAAAGAAGATGTTGCTGGTGACGCTGACAACGATGGTACCACAGCCGCTGCGCGTGCTGCGGCAATGTCAGTGCCCATAAAACTATGTTTACCACCATGTCGCCGGCACCAGGACACGCGCCGTAGTGGGAACGACATTTTCATTTTCGTTCACCCAGGACTGGAGCTATATTTGTACCGGTGCGTTGTTATCGGACAACTTGCGTATCAACTCCGTGTCACGTGAGTGCTTTCTTGAAGTGTTGAAACATTTTGAAATTTGCGCATCCCGATGCAGTTCCGATCTCGACATCAAGGGCCAAATAGTGTGACAAGAACAGATCGTCTTACAGACATTCCGAGGGCGCAAAGCAACCACAGGAACCTTTTGCTTCCGGAGAATGGACATGACAATTTGGTGGAGGTTCTAACAAGGGAGGGACGAAAAGTAGTAAAGGTGGAGAAACACCGGGCTATGATGCTGTGTCTTACTTTGTTGCACGCAGTACAGCGTTCATCGTTTCTTCTTTGACTAAGAGACGTCTACGAGAGCAGACAAGCAATCGCCAAGGGGTCTACAAAGACCGAGCTCACAGTTCGGGCTCGAGATGTTGCGTACGCAAGGTGAGGCTGCGGGTGTCGAACATTCAAAGAATTGGATGGAAGACAATGGAGATTAGGAAAAGAAAAGCTCGGGCTGACTACGAGTTTCGTGATGTGTTTATGAGCCCTTCTTGCTACTCATATGTGCGGACCGAAGATGGAGCGTACGCTGCCGCAGAGACTGTAAGCTCCTCAGGCCTGAGAGGCTTACAGTCTGCAAAAAGAGCAGGCGGCTACTGGCACATTTTCAAAATCTGGGGCTTCAAACGGAGCAAAGATGGCTGCGAAAAACTTTTTAAAGATAAGACAACACATTTAGCTATGGGAGCAACAAGCCTACTGTGAACACGATTGACACTTTCTACTATTCGAAAAATGCAGTGATCATTACAGGTGCAAGGTCTGAATCGGGGCCTCATTAATCATTAATAGCATGGCTAGACAAAGGCAGAAAAACAATGCAAAGAAACTTTAGATCATGAAGAAGCGCTTGCATATGCCATCAAGCTTTACCACAAAAATCAGAAGATATACCATTTTTGTACTGTTTCAAGTGCCAGGATTTGACGATAACGCCCGAGATATTCTGCACTACTTCACCACAGAATCATTCTGTTGTAGTCCCCTCCAAATCCCTCAACTACAAGTAGAAAGACATAACTAAGCTGATCTTGTTAGATGAGTCGAAGTTGTGATTACTACTACAGACCTCGCAGTTTCAGAAGTCTGTACATCGGAGTGACAAAAAGATCAAGATGATTCAGAGCGAACAATTGGATCCGTCAAGCGTTCTATCTACGATCAATGATATGTCAGTAGATGCCTGAGATGCAAGGAGAATCGTAGAAGTATAGTAAAGTCAGTTGGTACGCGGCAGAGCGTGGTGCACATGAGAACTGTTGGCATGAGTTTGAACAAAATGACCTGCAAAAGGCACTGCAAAGATAAATACTTTGGGACGTGTTTGACTTCCTTGCACTGCCTTTCCTTGCACTGCCTCTAATAACTTCTCTAACGCCGTTCAAGTATGCACTAACTCTGAGCGTAGGCTACGGCCATTCATCAATGGCATCATGCTTAGCTGGCTCGTTGGAAGCAACCTTTTTTCTCGGTGAGGATTCGCATAACTTGGACAGTAGTGCGCGAGGATCGCTCTCAAGGTTGAGGCAGGTGATATCTCCATCACACTTTTCCTGACTGATGGTTGCGTAACACAATTACTTGAATGCACCGCCTGATCATGATTCATATGATGGCCGCATTACGGCGTTCTTCATCCAATGTAGATATAAACCTCACGTCCGAACCAACATGAGCTTTAGAACATTCCCATCATAGCTTTCACCCCGCGATCACCATGACCAGTGATACCTCATCACCCAGCTACAAAGGACCGATTGAACAGGCAGCGCCTGGTGATTTCGTGTATAATCCGAGTCTCGACCATGTCAAGCGTCAATTTGGAAAGCAGCATATCCAGATGTAATAGGTCATTTATGGTATCCCGCTAGGGTATAGCGCTGATCATCCTTCGAACAGGATTGCCGTAGGTTGTTCTTGTGCAAGCGTGACGATGTGGGCTGAGTGGATAACAAGCTTGCTGGCACCATTGGCACGGGTCTTTTTCTCGGCCTCGGACAAGTCCTCGCGCTCGCAGGTCCTTTGGGTTCGCTCATAGTTTACATTCACGTGGCAAGTGTTGCCTATGCGTACGCTCCGTCTACTTCTTGTTTGCTTCTCCGGCTTAACTCGATCTAGCACAATCTTATCTGTCGGGGAGATGACAGCTTTTGCACCCATATCTGGATCATTATTACTTTACGGTGAGTTCAATCTCGGAGGTCCATGCAGCGTGTTAAGCCAAAACATGCAGTCGCAAGATGGCTAGATCCTGCCGTTGGCTTTGCTGTGAGTGTAGTATTACATATCCAACGGGCTCACTGATATTCATTCGATCGCAGCTCGGATGGGTTTGTGTATAAGATCGTCTGGTCTTTTGTCCTGCTCATATTTGCATGCCATGCAGAACTATTTCTATGCGAGTTCAACGAGAGTTTTATCGCTTCCCCGCTAACCGTTGCTCCAGTTTGTTGGAACTGCCATACCACTTGAACTCACTGCATTTTATTCAATGGTCAGATTTTGGGATACCAACGTAAGTTCTCCCGCTCACAAACAACAAACTGGCCGTGCGTCTCATGGATGACTCAGCTTGGCCATGGCGCAATCTACATTGCCGCATTCATCGTGGCGCTCCTTTTGATCAACCTATTTGGTGTTCGGTCAGTTTCAAGCTCCCTTGCCGATATGACACTATCCTCACTTCATCCACTAGATGGTTTGGAAATTGTGAGTTGGATTTATGTGCCTCGTTCGTTCCTGCTCACTATCTATAGCGGAGATTTTCTTCGCGTCGCTGAAAAGTAAGTGCCGTATGGATGTTAGAATGCTATTGATTATAATAAATTCGTAGTTATTCTTGCGGTCGGTCTGGTAAGTTACACATCTAGCTTTGATTCCCTTTATTCAACAAGTGGAAGATAATCGGAGGGCTTGTAATCAGCCTCGGGGGAGGACCTGATCACAAAGTGTGAGTCACCATGTCCGTTGTCTGAATATCATTCATCTTGCTCCCTCAGGATTGGCTTTGAGGCAAGTTACTCGAAGCGTTAGCCATCAATTTACTAACAACCTGACAGTATTGGCGGAATCCGGGACCTTTTGTTTCTTGTGAGTTGGGTTGTTCATTCGCGATATAACGCTAACGAGATTGTATTGCTCATAGTACTGGAGCCGGGTGCCACGGGTCGATTTATCGGCATGCTCGTTGCAATTACCCCAGCTGCGTTCTCTCTCAGCGGTATCGAATTAATATCAATGTGAGTTGCTCAGCTGCTCTTTGTCCGACTGGTTCTCACACACCCCGCACAGCACTGCCGCCGAGGCACAACAGCCAAGGACGAACATTATCAAGGCAATGAGGACGGTGATATTTAGACTGATATTCTTTTATGTAAGGATCGTCTCTACTTATTGGTAACTTGATTGATTTCCGTTGTTTCAAGATTGCCTCGGTGATAGTGGTTGGGATGGTCGTTCCATCTAACAATCAGGCCTTACTCAGGTAATTGGTTGCTTACTATACCCGACTTCCGTTTGACAACCTTTTCTAGGCCTGGGGCGTCTGCTGCCCAATCTCCCTTTGTAATCGCATTTCAAAGGGCAGGGGTCAAAGGTCTGAAACTTTCCGGACATTGATTCTCATTGATCATTCACACATTCCTTTTCCACACAGTTCTCCCTTCCATTATCAATGCCGTTTTGATTACGTCCGCGTTCTCTGCGTCAAATACGTTCGTATTCTCTGGATCCCGCATTTTATATGGGCTTGCAGTGCAGAACAAGGCACCAAAGATATTCACAACCTGCACTCGGAATGGTCTCCCATGGGTTGCAGTCATAGCTGCAGTATGTCTTACTTACCTCTATCCAGCTTTTTTTTGCTTTCTTGATTTGCTGATCATTCCGAATAGTGGCTTTTTTCATTTTTGGCATTCATGGTCGTGTCTACAGCATCAGCAACGGTCTTCAAGTATGACCTATTCTCCTCATAGTAATGTTGTGACTAACGTCGGTGTACAGTTGGTTTGTTAGTTTAGGTGAGCATTGCACAAACTGAGTTTCAGGGATACATCGACAACTAACCCGTTTGTGAAGCGACAATGTCTGGATTCATTGGGTGAGTGTACCCGGACACCTCGTCTACAAGTCATTGACTTTTCATATCATAGTTGGATAACCCTCAACACGACATATCTGCGTTACTGTAAGTCCCAAAACCCCTGCAGCAAATCTCATCATAGCAAATGCGGATGCAGATTATGGGCTGAGGCGACAAGGAATCGTCCCTCGTGGCATCTACAGGTCACCTTTACAACCCTATGCTTCCATATGGGCGATCTTCTGGTACGCTATATGCCGTCCATCTGATAGCGGATCTTACGAGTACCCAACAGGATTCCCTTTTACATCCTCCTAAATGGCATATCCGTATTCTGGGATTGGAACGCTTCCAAATTTGTGGCTGCATGTAAGTCCAAGCCTCCAGACTAGCTTAAATCCATTGCTCAGACGTGCACGTTGTGGAAAGACATCAGTCTGCCTATCTTCCTATTGCTCTTTATTGGCTACAAGTTGTGGTACAAGACGAAGATCGTAAGTTTTACCCACTGGTTGTGGTCGGATGCTCGTTGATACGATTATTTCTACGCAGATTCCTCTCGCTGAACTGGACTTTGTTTCGGTACGCGACCGCTGCTCGATCCCGCTTGTCGTTTTCATACTGAAGTGACTTGCAGAACATACCCACTCTCGAAGAAAC
>JBBPJQ010000368.1:0-26740 GCA_038088795.1 Boletus rex-veris
TTCTTGGATTCTGTGTCCTTGAGGTCGAAGAAGTATGCCTTCATTTCGTCATAGGACATGCTGCGGACAACCTGGTCCGGGCCTGATGACTCATCCCATGAGGTGGCGGCTTCTTCTTCTTCGATTCCTCTGGCCTTGTGGCCTCCATGTCGACATTCCTTCTTGTGTCCTCCTCCGAGCCATTTACAATCTGGACAAGCCAGCTTTGGCTTTGGGCAGTCTTTGATGAAGTGGCTTCCTCCGCAGTTGTAGCATTTCCTTGGGGTGTTAGACATCGAGGGTCTACGCTCAAAGGCATCTATGTCCATGGCATTTGGATCTCTAGATCTTCAGCTACTGCCACCACATAAGAAGCTAATTAACTGCTTCCTTGTGCCTATCTCTCGGATCTTTGCGAGATAAGCGAAGACTGTGGTGGGACGTGGTCCCTCCAGTAGGATTTTGTCGATTATTGAGCGTTGGACATTGTGCTCAATGAGCTCCACTAGGTGGGTTGGGTCCATGCCCGCTTGTGGTTCGTATCTTTGGAAGTCGATGATCCAATCATCTATGGGCATCGATTCCGTCTGCTTTAGGGCACGTAGTTTCTGTCTGGCCCATTCCTGTTGGTTAACAGAGCGGAAGAGTGCTTCGATCTCTTCTTCTAACTCCATCCATGTGTAGGTACTGCCGGTTAATAGGCGATCTATCCTTGTGCGGGCGAAGCCGCCTGCCTTCTGTCCTTCAAGGTGTGATAGCACAGCTATCACTGCTTTGTGTGAACCTGCTGGGAAGACGGTGGGATTCTTGGCAATCCATGCCTTCATCTTAGTCCACCATTCTTTGAACTTCCCTTTAGACCCGTTGTAATTTCCAGGGTCTTAGAATACTTTGCTCATTTTAGGCGTTGCACTGCCTTGTGCTGCGGGGACTGCCGCAAGCTGCGTTCTTAGTGTGTTGATTTCATTTAGACATGTGTTTATATGGGTAATGTGACCGTTTCGTTCATGTGAGAAGTAATCGAACATAGCAAGAAGATCTTGCGTTACTTGGGGGTCAAGTCCTCCATTGAGGAGATTGGTTTCGAAAACTGTGCGATCGAAAGACATTGTATTGTATTACTAGATTGAGAGAGGGGGGTTTGGTACTCGTAGTTGGCATATTCTAGGCGCCGCGGTATGTGGTGCTAAGGTGGGGGTCCTCTTGACCTTGTAACACCTGTCCTTTGCTCTAAGACGAGGGGTTTCCTGTATCTCGTCCTCAAACTGCCAAAGAACCCTCTCTTTGTCGTCTCTCCACTTGCTGGCTGCTGGCCAGACCTTTCTCTGTCGTGGTTTGCGGGGTCTCTCGTATGGAGTGGGAGCTCTTTCCCTAATCCGTTCCCTTCTTACTCTGTCTACTAGCCCGTCGACGAGCCACTCAACAACTCTCTCCGGCACAAATAACGGCACTAATGCCGCTGGGATCTGCTGGGGTGCTGGGGGGTCATACTCGTTCGGGTCGTAGCTTCCACTGTCGACCAAGGGGGCGAGGAGAGCGACTGGCGCTTCCTGTAGACTCTCGTAATCCGAAAGGACGAGAGATGGGGGGGTTGGACTTCCTGGCTGCTGTGCCGGTCCCAGCGCGTCCGCCGCTTCTACTTCTGGTGTTGGAGGGTAAACTAAATCTAACGACCCGTTGGGTGACCCGAACCACTCCCGGACCTCTGATACGTGCTCGTTGGGTACGAGCGCCGATCCTTCTACCGATGTGATGTAAGTAGGGGAGGCAGACACTAAAAAGATATCTTGAGCCCCGTAGAGTGTGTTGTATCCTCTTGAACGTACTGGAGGATTTTCTTTAAACACGAGAGTATGATTCGCGGTAGGAAACATCTTGGTACTTCAGCGATCTGCTTCAACAGTCGTCCGCAAGCGAGGTAGCGATAAATGTAGTCTTGTTCTAGTGAAACAACCCTAAAGACTCACGGTTAAGTGAAGCTTCAGTGCTAGGTTGCTTGCACAGAGAAAAAGACAAGTGGAAGGAAAGTAGAGTTGCCTGTAGGGGAAACTCCAAGAGAACAAGACTAGTGTTCTCTGGCGCTGCATTGGGGTTTATATACATGTGCGCACAGACCGTGCTGTGCTACTGCTATATATAATAAATAGTATGGACACTGGGTCACGTGATATACCTGTGTACATAGCCCGGCATGCGTAGTGTGCATGTATGTGGCAGCATGAGGCTGCAGTGTGGATCTAATGTGAATAGGAAGCATGGATGTGGGAGATTAGATACGCATGTGTGATAGAAGCAATAGAGTGGAGATGAAAGGAATGCATGTGAATGCGTGAAAGGAATAGATAGGGGTTGAGAATGAAAGAAAATTGATAAGTCCGTATATGCTTGAGTAGCGGTCGTAACAGGTGAACCCCTCGCAGTGGGCTCCAGTTGTAGCGATGAGAAAGGGGGTGATGGTGTCCTCTATAAAGAGAGACTGAGATGAAAGTGTGGGTGTGAGTATGACTTGTCCCAAGGGGTTCTGGGAAGGATGTTGTGGTAGAAGGGGTAGCCAAGATGTTTCCAAGCAGAATAAGAGTGTCCAGATGTAATCTGAGATGGATGTGAAGAAGAACGGCATGGGAACAAAGGTCCGAGTCATGGATGACAATGGATATGGTCAAAGGCACGGACAATGTTCGACGACGACCGACGAAACCTCTTTATGAGTTGGACAAGAAAAGGATCAAAAGGTAGATAGATTTGGTAGCTAAGACACAACTTTTATAGTCCAGGGCATACCCTAGACTGCGTCCAAACCTTATCTCGATATGTGACAAGTGGAGACTGTACTTAGTGAAAACTTCTGGGGCTCACGGCTAAACCAGCGGCGAAGTAGAAATTAGTTTTTTAGCTATGATCGAAAATGGTGGCGGTCAAAAACTCATCTGCCCTGCATCAGGTAGTGACTCGAAGGCAACCGGTACCAGTTTGACAGATCCGAGGCCACATACAATGGTGACACTGACTCTATGAGGCTGTGGTCATCAATACCAAGGAGGAAAAGGGTAAATGAAAAGAATGGAGAAGACATCTGTTGTGTATAATGCCAATCCGATTAGTACATGGACATGGATACATGATGAAAATGAATATGGATGTGAAGACGGACCTCGGACACAACTCGGAATGGACACAGATGTGACAGATACCTTGGAGGACAAATACCAATGACTTTCTGTTAACTGTAAAAGGGGAAAAGGAGGGGATGCAGACACAAGGAACCTTGGGTTCCTACACTGCAGCACTCTGTGAATGTGAGCGAATGGAACAATCAGAAACCCACTACGAGACCGTGTCTTTATGCAAGACAATCCCTTCCGAGGTGAGTATGCCACACTCATTGGCCATCGACCTCTCCGTCAAAAAGGCTCTGACACCTCCTCCAAAAACCCCCATGGAGGTTCCTTCGTTGCAATCACCTGAGTCAGACATCCATCCAGAATTACCTCCCGAGTCTGTGCCTTCGGAGATCAGTCCCACTATATCGAGTGCTAGTCGGGACCTCGAATCAGAGCACATTGAGGAAACACCTGCCCCCCCACCGTTAATAGTGAGCTCTGGTGAGCTCTCAATGTCTCTACCCATGACCATCGAGTCAAGCTCCAAGGAAGAGTCATTGCGAATGCCAACCGTATCCAGTACCGAGTCTTCCAAGTTTGTCATGAGTGATCTTCCTGTGAGCGAAGTGAGCTTACCATCCCCAGCCCCATTGGCGACCACAGAATCTTCTCCTTCTATCCACCCATCCCAATGGGCCCCAGAAACTGACATCTCATATGAATTATCGCAGCTTCAGCCAACACCTCTCATGCAGTCGCTCCAAATTCAGGATGAGCATGATACCTCATTCGAAACATCTATTATGTGTCCTAGTGTCTCCTCATTAACCAGCTTTGGAAGCTTGATGGCCATCACAGAGACTATCACCACTTCAGCAGCATTGACACCTCCTCCGCCCCCATCCCCGCCCCTGCCCCTGTCCCTGTCGCCCCCACCACTGCTCACTACAGTCATCCAGACTGTCATCTCGCCCTCTAGCGGGCCAACCCCTCTCTCTCTCACGTCTACGGCATCTTCGTCCTTGTCTTGTAAACCATTGTCAGTCTCTAGTATCTCCAGTCTTCCGAGTAGAATTAGTTTGGCGGAGGACGATGGTATATCACTGGCTGACGTCCCCCCCCCTTCAGAAGTATCAACGGAACCTTTACTCTTGTCCAGCCTTCATAGCTCAAGCATAAGCTCGGTGCATTGTGTGAGTACACAGTGTAGCCAGTGTGCTCTATGTTCTCATTGCTTGCAGTCCCCCCAGCCAACAAGGGTGCCACCCCCTGAAATTTCTCTTTCTGACCACTCTCCTGCACCTTCCCCTAGTGTCAGCTCTGACACACCACAGATGAATCAACCTTCGATCCACTCTGTATTGGAGATGGCACAAACACAGACTATCCATGAATTGGATCACCTCAGGAGTCAGGAGCATCACGAAATTTCCCAAAATATATGATGAAGTGGAAGTGGAAATGCACCCACCTTCTCCTGCCTGGCCATCAGAACCATTGTCACCTTCGTCTGGTCTTACACCTTTGATAATCTCATCTTCTGAGCCATCTCCTGGACCAACACTTTCTCTTACCTCATCGTCTTCTTCTCCCACACCTCCACCTTTGTCCCCTACTCTCTCTACAGGGTCGACGACCTCTAGTGACTCTACTAGTGTTATGGCTCGACAAGTGCCGGGGATTACATTGACCACTATCCGAGATATGCTGGCACAGATACAGGAACAGACCACTGCCCTTTGGGATGGACAGGCAGCAACTAACCACATGCTGGACGAGCTTCGGCAATCCAGACCTGTGCCACAGGACAATATGGAAATCTTTGAATGGTTGCACCATATTCAAGCTTTAATCGAGACGTTAATCAATGCCCAGCAGGTCACAACTCAGCAAGATCAGCGAGACCAGCGAGATGATGAAGAGTCTGTAGAGGAAACAGAAACTATCTGAATTATCAACGAGTTGACAGAAAGAGTGGCCGGGGAAGATTTGGATTCCCAGACTGACATAGAAAGTTTGCTGTCTCATCGGAGGGACATGGTCTGAGGATGGGATTGGGAAGTCGAAACCTTTGACAAGATGCAACTAGGTGCATTACTCAGAGGTGGGTATGCTTGATATCTGAAAACCACAACCAAAACATGTTCCCATACATACTGTTTCTACTGCCACACTATCAAACTCCTTCAAGTTTCCTTTTTTGTGGCCTTTTATGCATATCTCCAGGTTGTAATTAGTGGTTGTACTATGTCTAAACTTAAAGGGTAGTGATTTGGCTATGTGGATGTTATAATTGTGTGATCATCGGGCTTTTATGTGTCACACCAACTTCAACATTGAACACCATCGTCCATTGACATATCTCTAGTACACCGCTCCCCCATTACTCTCTATCCTAACATGCTGTACACCGCATTATGATGCCTTATAAGACCTTGCTTGTCAAGCGGTGAACCCTCAAGTTGCTGAGATTTTTCCTCTCGCTCCTGTCTCCATTGAGATGGCTGGTGGCCATCGCAAACAGCTGCCCGCTACACAGGATCCTCCGCAGTTGTCTGCCCCCCCCCCCCATGACGCTCAAAACGAGTGACTGCTGGTCAAGGTGGTTACACAGATCAGTTGGAGAGGGTCACTGCTGTCATTGAGACACTGGCATGCCAGCCATCTTGTGGGCAGGATGTTAACCTGCCTGATGATGAGCCTGTCAATCTCATGGCTCCAGCTCCCTGCTGTTCTCAGAGGGGTGCCCATCATCGTTCTGGCAAAGGTTCAGAGAATAAAGTACATACTTTTCCTGTTCTTCACTGATGAAAAAAAGCTAATCTATGTACTTGAAGACCTCAGCAGCTCCACCCTCTCACTCAGTTCCCATGTCACAGACCATGAGGCCAGTCTCTGAGCCTGCTCCACCTGATGGTCGCTTCGGGTATCAGATTCCACCACCCACTCCAATGTTCATGGGTTTTCAGTCGATTGTCAACTTCGAACAAGATCTCATTTCAAGGAAAGCATCTCGTTCAGCGATGAGCGCTGGAAGCAAGGGTTTGGGTGCTACTACACGGGCTCCTTCTGGGCCAGATCCTTGCCCCACTACCCATGGTATGTGCCCTCCCCAATCAGGCCTGAGGTCCAATACCCCAGCCCAACCCTCTCACTGCGTTCCCCATGTACTGCCACAGTCATACACAGGACATCAACAGTCACAATCTTGTTGATCAGAATTAGAGGAAACTCACCATGCTCACATGGCCCCATCCAACGGTCATTACTCCTCCCCCTTGTCCGAAGTGGAGGATGAAAGCCAGAAACTGGGTGATGTAAATAATGAGTTATGGGATATAGAAGAAGAGAAGGGAGGGGACGAAGGGATGGAATGGGACGAATGGATGGAAGGGGACGAAGGGATGGAAGTGGATGAAGGGATGGAAGGGGACGAAGGGATGGAAGTGGATGAAGGGATGGAAGGGGATGAAGGGATGGAAGGGGACGAAGGGGATGAAGAGGGCAGAGAGGGTGAAGAGGACAACATGGATAAAGGGGACAATAGAGACGAAGAAGACTTGGAGGAGGGTGAGCAGAGATTCTCAGATGTGCCATTCGAGGACGAGGGCAAATGTACACCCAACAACCTGTCTGGCGGTGCTATGACCAAGGACATTGCCGATCCTGGTGAGTTGTATTTCATTCTAGTTTCATTATATAACTCACATTCTCATTGTCTGAAGATGAGCATGTGTTTTATGGTGATCATGACGACACTCTAGCAAGCCCTCAAGCAACTCAACGTGGTGACTCTCAACAACCTTCCGTGCCTCACTCTTTACCCAGCCAGTGCCAGCAAGGAGATGACCATTGTCCTCTCGCCTGGTCCCAACAGTTCTTGAATGGACAATTTCAACATCAATCGGATACTCAAGACAATGACTGTTCATCTGCCTCCAGCCATACAAGCTGATAAGTTGATCCACAGTCTTGTTCCCTAGTCAACCACACCCTCATGCTCATCCATGTCTGTCTAGTCAACTACGTCTTCCCACTCAATCGCATGTTCATTCACAAACACGTCAGTCTAGTCAATCACATCTTCCTGCTCAATTGCATGCTCCTGCACAAGCAAGTCACCCCGCCCAAGCAAGTCACCCCGCCCAAGCAAGTCGCCCTGCTCAATCCCACATGTCATCTCAATCTTGTCCCCAAGTGTAAGGACAGCTGCAGGTGCTCTTACCACCACCCGCCTCCTGCTTGAACACCATTGTCGGGGATCCAGTCAATGAAGCCGAGAAATCTCACCATCCCGGCAATGAAATGGTAGGTTTGAAGTTTCCTGGCTTCTATAGACTGATGGATTTTCAGGTTGATGTTGACTACAACCTCCTCAAGCATCACCACTTCACAAATGGGCATCATTGACCACCCTCACCCACTTACCTTGACGGTGTCCATTCCAATGGCACAGGCAAGTACAAGAAGGCCAGACAAGAAGACCCTTTGAACGGACATTCTACATTGCTTGAACCTCAGTCCCTGGGTAATAAAACTAATGATACAACTGATGGACCACCACAGAATCAGCCTGAGGAGCGCAAGGGCAGGTGGTCCATTAATCCTAAGGAAACGAAGCCAGTCAATCCAACAACCCTTGCTTTCTTCCCTCCACTTTGGACGAAGCTTCTTGATTTTGCGAAAGCACGCATGCAGCACTATACTACAGTGGAAAACCCATTCCCTTCACTTGCAAATGCCATTGATGGAGCTTGTCAAGAGTACCTATTCGAGACTCTTGCATATTATGAGGACAACAATCTTGAACTTGAAGCAGGTAAGTCTTACACTTTCAACCCGTTTTGCATACTCACATTCCATAGATTATTACCCCAAGTACAAACGAGAGATGGCTAGGCTGGTAAGTCTGGTATCCAATATGAGGATGCCGCTCATTCCTTTCAGCTCTACAATGACGTCTCTACGTACCGGTGCGAAATCAAGAAGCTTGTCGTGCAAAACATACCCATCCACTACTGACTGTGCCCCCCATCGAGTGTGAGGACGGATGCCGAGCGTTACAAGTCCATTTGTAACCAAGCACAAGCACTGCTCGATAACTGGCTTTTCCTGTGTGGTGAGCCTGACGAACAGGTACATCATCTCCTATATCACCTACAAACACTAACTGATCAACTACAAGGGGAAAACGAGCAACTTTGGACATGAAGGTCTTAAATATGTATGTTTGCCTTGGTCTCTTCTACTCAAACATCTCGAAGTCATTGCGTCAATTCCCGGACTTCCACAGTTATATTCCATACAATGCACTTGCACTCATGGCTGCATTTGTCAATCATTTCCTCTCATTTTTTTTTGTCTTTCACCCACAATCTCAATAGGTACAGGTCATCCTTGGTATCTTTGCAGACTATGGCTATGTTCCCTGCAACCTCAAGATTTATGTCAACAAGCTGAAGGATAGCTATGATAAGCTACAACGAACCCTGACGTGACTTATGATGGACAACTACCATGGTGCAAAACTTGACAAGATGCTAGAGGACTAGGCAACAATTGGAATGTGTTACACTTGGCCCGGATAGGGACGAGCGTAGCCTTGAAAGATGGTTCAAAGAGGTATGAGGTAAAGCATGCACTTAATGGTAGCACGAAGTCCGAGGATGACACTCCACTCAACAGTGGAAGCGACTGGTTCAAGGGGTTCAAGGTTCAAGAGTTCAAGGAGCTGGTCTAAGGCCAGAGGGGTTCAAGGTTCAAAGGCGATGAACAAGATGTTTGAAGGAGTCTTAGAACGAGGACAAGATAGATTCAAGGAGATCTAAGCTAGAGTACAAGGTATCGATAGCGAGGGTTTATATACCTCAGTACAATGGTTAAGGGCAGACATAGAAGGTCATGGAAGGGGAAAGACTATGGAGGAAGTAGTCGCTGACGAAGCAAGTGAGATAAGAAGATAAGGCGATAAGGTCTTATGGAATGTGGATGAGTCAGCGACAAAAAGAAAAGAAAGTCCCAAGACGAGGATCGAACATAAGAGTATAAGTGAGAGAAAAAGGACGAGTTGTAACAGAATGTAAGTACATCTCAGCTTTGTCTCTTGACTGACTAACATCCTTTACAGGACTGGTTACTCAACGGCTGTAGTCACCCACACAGGTGATGATGAAGCTGTTAGGATGTGATCTCAACAGCCACTCAAAGTGAGGGTTATGAAGAGAAAAGATCTAATATTCCAAAACTAAAGAATAATCTACAGGAATGTGCTACTTATATACCTTTCAGTTATGCGCACAGACCATATGATAGTGAAAGAGAATAGATAAGAGATAGTGTGATATGTGAAATGTTAAAATAGTCTTTACATTACCCCCTTTTTACTGTCGACATTCCAGAGAGATGCATTTGATTGTTTATAAAGGCACGGAATTCATAGAAATCTGGACTTCGTAAAACAGAGGTTGTGACTGTAGGATAAGGTTCTTTTTTGCAGATCAGACAGGTACAGGGAGAATCTTGATCGTAATTGAAGACCTTGCGGAGTCGGAGAGTTTTTTGTGGTCGGGAGCTGTAGGGTGAGAATGATGGAAATCTTTAATGGCTTCTGTGGCATGGGATAATTGGGTATGTGGGATCCATTCATTTTTTTCTGAAAGGAATCCTTTTCAATGAACAAGATATTCTATTCAATTTCCTTGTTCTTTTGATGCCAGTATTTCATCTATTTCCTGTTCTTCAACTTCTTGGATTAGGTCTGGTGGTGGTGGTGGTGCTTTTTGTTGGGAGGGGAATTCGCCTTTGTGGTATGGGTGAAGGAGACATTTGTGAAAGACGGGATGAATTCCTCGCCATTTGGTGTCAAATTTGAGTTTGTAGGCAGCTGCACCAACTTTTTCTATCACTTTGAATGGACCATATCTTTTATCTCTGAGCTTCTTTGCAGGTCGATCTGACTGAATATTTGTTCCTTCAAGAAGAACCATATCTCCTTTTTTGTATTCTTGTGGAGCTTTTGCCTTTCGATCATAGAACTTTTTCATATCGTTGGAAGTGTGTTCTAATGACTGTTGTGCTTGTTCGATGGTTCTTTTCATAGAATCAATGAATGTTTCAGCAGATTCATTTCGGATTGTTTTCTGATTTTCCTGTCTTATGACTGGTTGTTGACCATAGTTCAACATGAATGGCAAATACCCAGTTGTGATTGTTGTGTTTTGGTTATGGGTGAATTCTGCCAATGCTAACCAGTCTGTCCAATCTGTTTGGAGGTGGTTTACATATAAACATAGATATTGTTCAACTGTAGCATTGTATCGCTCGGTTTGTCCATCGGTTTGGGGGTGGAATGCAGTTGATGGGTTTCCTTTGATTTTCAGCATTGCGTAAAGGTCCATCATGAATGATGATACGAATTGTGGACCTCTATCTGATATCACCTTTTTGAGAGTTCCATGAAGTTTGAATATGTTGTTGCAGAATATAGTGGCAACTCCTTTGGATGTGATGTCGGTGGATATAGGGAATAGGTGAATCATTTTTGAAAATCGATCTACTACCATTAGAACTGCATCTTTGCCTTATAATTCAGGTAAAGGACCAATGATATCTACAGAGATGATTTCCCAAGGGGCTTGTGAGATTTCATTTGGGTGAAGAGGAGTTCAGTGGGTTTGTGCAATTGGTTTTGTCTTTTGGCACTTATCACATCCTTTAATGTATCATTTCACATCTTTTGTGATGGTTGGCCAATAGTACTTTTGCATTATTAGATCACATGTTTGGTGTGTACCAGGATGTCCTGCAAGAGGGTGATCATGGTTTTCGATTATGACTTTCTCACGTATTTGATCAGATTTAGTGATATAGAGGAGATCTTTCCAGTACACTACTTTGTCTTTTTGTGACCAGTCTGACTCTTTCTTTTCTAACCCTTTAATAATGAACTTTTCTTTTAAGTGTTGGGTTTTTGCAACCATTGATTCAACTGGCTCTTCAAGTGGGTGCACAGCAGCCTCTCGCTCATGCTCTTGTTGTTTTGTCGATCCAAGAGTGCACACAGCAGCACTTTCAATCATTGAGTTTGGTGCAAAAAGATTGTTTGGGAGGAGTGTAAGATCTTTGTTATTATCGTCTACCCCCTTTTCAAAGTCTGGCCTTCAGGACAGAGGATCTGCTGGGTTTGTTTTGCTAGGATGATGAACCATAGTGAAATGGTATTCTTGGAGTAGTTGATGCCATCTCGCCTGTCGACAAGAGAGATCCTGTGGTTTTTTTAAGAATTCAAGATTTTTATGATTGGTGAGGATCTCAAATGGTTGAGCAGCATCTGATAGATATTGGCACCATTCCTTGATTGCATAGATTATTGCTGCCATTTCCAAGTCAGTGGTGTGATAGTTTTGTTTGGCATCACAGAGTGAACGGGAAATGAAGGCAATTGAGTGCCATCAATCATTCTGTTTTTGGGTGAGGACTGCTCCAATACCAATTCCTGAACCATCTGTTTCAACATGGAATGGTGCATCATTAGTAGGCATTGCTAGAGCGGGAGTGGATATGATGGTGGTTTTTAACTGTTCAAATGTGTGTTGGCAGTCTGTAGACCAAATGAATTCCTTCTTTTCAGATGTGAGTGCATTGAGCAGTCGAGCAATTTTTGCGAAATCTTGGATGAATTGTCGGTAGAAATTGAGGAATCCAAGGAAACCTCAAAGTTGTTTATGAGTGGTGGGAATAGGGCACTCTAGGATTCCTTTGACCTTTGCAGGGTCCATTTTGACGATTTGATCTCCGACTATTAGTCCAAGATATTCTGTTTCAGTCTGTTCGAATTCACATTTTGTGTGTTTAAGAGATAGTTTATTTTCGTGCAATATTTGTAGTACTTTGCGAACAACTTCTCTATATTCTTGTAGGGTTGCTGTGAAGATCATTATGTCATCCATGTAAACTACTACTTTTCCTTGACTGATAAGGTCGCAGAATAAGTGGTTCATCATGGTTTGAAATGTCGCTGGTGAATTGGTAAGTCCAAAGAACATTATTAATGGTTCGAATAAACCCTTGTTTGTTTGGAAGGCTGCCTTCCATTCATCTCCTTCTTTCATTCGTACATTGTTGTACCCCCATCGAATATCAAGTTTCATATAGTACTTTGAATTCTTGAGTTTATCGATCAGTTCTGAGATGAGGCATCTGCAAATCACTTATGTCCTGTCCAGGGCTGTGCAGTGCTGTACAGCACTTACAGCCATACAGGAAGGTCCCCCCCTATCTAGGGCTGTCACAGTACTGTCACAGGACTCACATTGCTGTACAGCTCTGTGGCCAAGGACAACATTGCATGACAAATTGCTTTTTTTTTCTTCTGGCTCACTCAAGCTGATCTGATCACACTCGAGAGGTAGAAAATAAATTGTATTAAATTTTTAACTATGTAATCTCTGGTGCATCACCTCATCTTCGTTGTGTCACCACTGCATCATCGGCATCGTCGTTGACATGGGGGCGCGGCGGCGGACATGGCGTCGTCGTTGCGTCGTCGTCTTCACTTCAGTGGCACCACTGTGCCATTGTCGTCGTTGACTTGGAGGTACAGTGGTGGCAGCAGCAGCAGTGACATGGCGTCCTCGTCTCAGTGGAGGCACAGTAGTGGTGCCCAACCCAGCGTCGTCATCGCCATTAATGTGGCGGCATGGCAGCGGCGACATCCCATCGTTGTCGTTGTCTTCGTCTCAGTGGATGCACGGTGGTGGTGGTGGTGGCATGTCGTCATTGTCGCTGTCGACATGGAGGTGGGGTGGTGGTGGCGACACAGCGTCATCATTGTCGTTGTCGTCTCCGTCTCAGTGGACACGCGGTGGTGGTGGCATCGTCATTGACATGGACGTGCGGTAGTGGTGGTGGTGGCGGCATGTCGTCATTGTTGACGTGGGAGTGCAGCAGCAGCAGTGGTGGCGACATGCCATCATCGTCATCGTCTTCGTCATCTTCATCTCTGTGTCTGTGAAGGAGGGAGCAGGAATTTTGGATTGTAGTGGTGTGATGACATTGAACGAAAGTTTGCTTGATTGTGCACGTTCGACGAGGCCATTCAGGGTGTGAATATTGTCCTCGAGGTGGGGGTCATAGCCACCTGTAAGACAATTGAGCTGACACTCGAGTGAGTGGGGCACACGGACCCTATCACCAAGGACAAGTCGCATGTTGCAAGTCAAGTGTTGTGTTGAAGCTTTGTCCCGAAGGAGAGCAAAAGCTTTGATGGTGAGTGCTGCATTCTTCTTCATCTCGAAGCAGTTCAACAAGATCAACATCGGTTGCTCTCTTGACAAACTTGTGAACTGTGTCAAACATGGAAGAGAGCTGATCTTATGAATCGATCTGATCGACATCCGGTGCTGCCCAGTTGATGGGTGCTTGATACGCCTCAATGTTGATGCCTGGATAGATGACCTTTGGTGTTGACGTGATGGAAGAGAGATGTGCCCTTGTAATGCGTGCTGTAAACTTGGAGTTGGCGATGAGCGTGTCAGCCTGTCCTACAAAGACGTGTGCGTTGGACTGCCGCCGACACCAATGGAGCCACATACATGTTGTCACCTCCTCCAGATAATCCATCGGATGGTGGTAGAGCGCTTTGAGCATGCGGTGAGCACACGGAGGAGGGGTATACAGGTCAAGAGTTGGTCTACAAAGAAGACATTGTGTTCGGGTGCAGGTGAGCGAAGGAGAAACTGTGTCAGCGTGAGATGGAGCTGCCGTGCATGTGCAAACAGGATATGGAATTTGCCATGCCAATGGCGCGGGAAGGGCAGGATGATGTGGTGTATGGGGAGGGTGCCTTTTGGAAGAGAGTGAAATGGAGGTCAAGAGGACGATGATGCGGGCAGTTACCATCTCGGGTTTTGTCGAAACAGTGGTTCGGGTTGTGGTGTGAGGTGTAGATGTCGACGGTGTGACCGAGTGCTTGTAGTAGGCCGAGCGCTGCATTGACGACAAGCCTTTCAGCGCCGCCTAAGGAATGGTTGGGTTCATCCATATGAGAGGTGGGTAAACACACCTATTCCCAGGTCCAGGTGGACGAATGCGATATGGTGGTGGTGGTGGCGACACAACATCGTCGTTGTCGTTGACATGGGAGCGCAGCGGTGGTGACATGGCACTGTCCTCATCCTCGTTGTCCTCGTCTCAGTGACACAGGTGGTGCCACTGAGCCATTGTTGTCGTTGACGTGGGAGCGCGGCGGTGGCGAAATGGTGTTGTCGTCATCGTTGTCGTTGTCGTTGATGTGGGAGCGCAGTGATGGTGGTGATCAGTGGTACAGGTGATACCACTGCCATCGTCGTCATCACGAGTGGGAGAGGACATGGAGAGGGAGAGGGTGCTGGGTCATCGAGACACAGGCAGAGGAGAGAACGCACCATCACGTGTTACGTGTCACGCTCATTCAAAAAACATACAAGTCCCGGTAATAGGAAATCTAGAAAAATTATATAGTAAACTCGAAGTGTAGTGCTGTTGGCTGCGTCACTGTGCCTCTGTGTCATTGTGTGACGTCAGAAGCCGGTGACATGGATTGCTGTGTTGCTGTAATATTATTGTAATTATGCTGTAAGCCTATGGCAACTGTCCCAAAAAGAGTGATTTACAGATGAATGTCCAAGTCGGTTGCTAATGTCCTTATATAGCTTTCCATATTGACTTGGAAAACACGTTCTATCTTGTGTTTGTCACCTTCTTCATCCTCTCCATCTTCTACTGGGAGCAGGTTGGGGATATGATCATCTTGGCAGGTGAGTACTATTTCTCCCTTTTTCCAATTGATCTGAGGGTTGTGGACTCTTAGCCAGTCGTGTCCTAGGAAGACTGGATGGGTACTCAGATGAGTTACTGCTAGAGCCAGTTTTTCATGGTGATCATTGGTTTGTAATTTGAGCACTACAAATTTTGTAATAGACCCTCCTTGATTGAGTGTCCCATCTGCATTGTACACAGGAATTGCCTTTGGTAGATCATGTACATTCAATTTGTGTTTGCTTATGAATCTTTCATCAATTGATGATCCACTACATCCTGAATCTACAAATGCGATGGTAGATACTTTGGATCCGTCAGGTTTGTGTATTTCTACTTTTGTTTCCAATGTATCTTTTGATCACTTTCTTGTTACAAATCGGGGTTTTTTTTGTAGATCTCAAATTATTAAATGAGCTTCTACTGTACTCATTGAACATATTCGACGGATTAATTCTGGCACTACTTCGGGTAACCATTGTTCATGCACAAAACTTTTGAGGTGTTTTAGTGTCCTTGTTTCATCCACATGATCTGCCATTGTTTTGATCCATTCAATGGACCAAGGATCGACTGTGTTTAACCAACTTCTTTTATTGGCTTCTTTTGGTTGTGATTCTCATTGAAGGATCATGATCTTCTTTGATTTAATTGGCTCTTCAAGCGGGCACACAGCAGCCTCACACTTGTGCTTTTTTTATATCAAAGGTATTAATTCTTCAATGTCTTTTTCTGACAGGAATGAATATATTTTCCTTATGTCTATCTATTTTTGTTCTACAGTAGACAGTGTCGTTGCCATTTGTTTGACTTCAACTACTTCTGGTATTTCTACCACTTGTTTTTCGCAACCACAGTTTGTGATATAATAACTAATCACTTTTGTACAGAGATTGCATTTGTGTTGCATTGGGTGCATCTCTTTTTTGGTCACACTTGGGCGCACAGCAGCCTCCTTATATGCTTTTGGGAGTTTTACAGTGATGGAGTTGATCTCACCTTCGTCATTCAAGAGAAATGAATATTTATTATATGATGATGACTTAGTGGGACAAGTAGTTGATCTATCTACTGTCCTTGTGGAAAACCCTCTTTTTCGATTTTGCCTATCTTTTTGGCGAGTTCCTCTCCACTTGTGTACTCAATCTTCTTACCCCTGAACTCCATGGTTCGTACTTGTTGGGCGCGGAGTTTGAAGTGTTCTTTGCAGGGCCATGGTTGTCCGCATTTAAAACATTTGCCCTCAGCGCATGCTTTGCTTATGTCCATTGGAGCACCTTGTCCGCCGAACATGCCCATCTGATTCAGGTGAACATCAACAGGGGGGCACACAGCAGCCACATTACTACTTGATGATGTTTTTGCCTGCCAATGTGAGGCCTTGTTTTGCTGGGGTCCCCAGCCTCTTTTTCTCGCTTTTATTTCATCAAGAACTTGCTCAGCCTTGATGATTGCGGTTTCCCAGAGATCAACATTTTCTGATTCGATCAGCTCTGGTTTTAATCTTTCGCCATATTCAACTATGTTATCATGGATCCCTTCTCTGATGAGTCAGATGAGGATCCGACCTTGGGTTCGGTGATTGTATTCAGCCTGTATGGCCAAATGTTTCATTCTGGTGAAGAAGTCCTCCACTGTGTCCTTTCCTTGTTTGATGGCAAGAAGCTCTTGCTCTGCCTTTCGGCGTAAACCAGCAGGTTGGAAGGTTGTTTTAAATCCTTCCATGAACTCCTCAAAGGTTTCTTCATTGATGTTTTGGAGTCCACCATCAACATACAGGTTGGCGAATCGTCCAGCTGCATTGTTGCCACCCATGTAGGACAGTGCAGTTATGATCTTTTGAGTGTCTGTGGGCTCATAATCAAATCCTGCGAGGTACAGGATTACCTGTCACTTCCATTGGATGAACTTGTTTTTGTCTCCATCAAACACTGAGGGTTTGGCAACAATTGATTTTCCAACCACAGACTTGTTCATCTGTGGGGTAGGAATTTGGGGAAGAGGACGTGGCTTAGGTGAGAATAAGTGTTACGGTTTAACAAGGGGGCTACGTTTTTCTTTCACTTATCATTCACTCGTCTCTCACCTTGCTCACTCTAAGGAGTTGTATTTGTACTGGAGTCATCCTCCAGCTAGTCAGATCTCATTCCTCAATCTCTTTCCTCTTTGGCTCACATGGCTCTCCTGATCCCTGTGCTATATTTAGATTCCTTCGCTCTTCCGTCGGCCATCACTTTCCTTCAGACTTCCCTGATGGCTGAGATAGTATTTCCAATGATGCTGCACATCATGACTCATTCTGCTGTGGGACTGCATCTCTGCATTGCGGAATGGAATCCCTTCGGGCTTCCGCTTCCTTATTTCCTATTCCATCTCTCACATGGACCAGGGGCCTACCGTATATATAGTCTCGTACTTCTCGTCTGTATTTTCCCTAAGCTAGTTCTACACAATATCAGTGTTAGTTCCTAGTGACCTTGAGTCCTGTGTTGTTCCAGGATAGAGAGACTGTCAAGTCTTCGCATCGTCTCGAAGATAGACTTCATTCCTACTCACTCATCATACTACTTCTCACTGACGCTACGCTCTTCGACCCGTATCGTATCACAGCTCGTCAACACTATGCTGTGCATTACAAAAGAACTAGCTTTTCCCTTTGTCCCTACCTTTGTGTAGAGGACACACCCCTCCCTCATCATATCTTACTGAGGCTTCTTCAGACCACCCTCATCCTCCCCTGAGTGTGACCCTAGTCCCTTGCGGATCGCCTCATCAGCGCTACCCGCTACTGTGGAATAATCATCCTCCTCTACCCCCACTTCTTTGCCACTTTCCCAGATCCACTTACTTCCACTGAATCACTACTATTTCCTCTATGAACCGGACCGATTTGCATCATCAGAATCAACCCACTTCTATAGGGAACATTAACGTGAATTAGCACATGAGAACCAGAGATTAGGAAGACCCTCCGACTTCCTTCCCACAGCTGAATGAGAATCACTGCCCTCTCCAATCGTCCCTGACGACAAGGAACCCCCCATTGAATTTCACAACCTAGAACTGGAACCAACCGGTCATTGTGCAGACCCAACTCCCCCAAAAGATGACGATGACTCTGATATGGTATCAGAAATAAAGGCCAGGCTTCTGAAAGACTTCTCTGGAGAGCCAGAGGACACCAACAGATGGCTCCTATTGATGAAAGCCTACCTCCTTATCAATGCAGGAATATTCACGGATACGACTAAGTCCCTTACTTTCTTGAACAAAGTTAGCAGGGGCCATGGAAAGACGTTTAGTGAAGGATGGCTGATGAAACTTGCGAATCCCGAAATCAGGAATGATGAAAAGACCTTCCAAAAGATTACAGAGGCATTCAAGTCAACATTCTCGCCTTACGACGTAGCTGCCAAGGCTAGGACCAACTTATCAAAGCTATGGCAGATTTTGAACCGGGATGGAGACAGATTCAACATGTACGCCTCCACGTTCCAACTGCTAGCTGAGAAGTCAGGAATCACCAACCCAAACGCTCTTATCGAGTGGTTCATCAATGGTCTTAGCACCCATCTTGCAACCATGGTACTCTCTTGCGAGAACATCCCTAAAGACTACAAGGCCTGGATCGCCAAAGCTGGACAATTCCAACAGCAGCTCAGGCATATAGGAAACCTGCACCACGGACTTGCCCATATCCCCGGTCCCACAGTCTCTCAACCCTCACCCCGTGACCCATACGCCATGGATGTAGATGCCATATGTCTATCATCGACTCAGCGCACTGAGTATATGTGGAAAAACCAATGCTTTATATGCCATCAGGTTGGCTGTAGGTCGTCCAACCACTCTTGACACGGAACCAACCATGCACCATGTCCTTGCCCAAATGCATCTTCCGGACAGTCCACACATCCATATCGAACTCCTCAACAGAGGACAAGAGCCACCACCACTACAATGGAGGAAGATGACGAGATAACATCCTACCTAGAAAGACTCGGTAGCGATGAGAAAGGTGCTGCAATTAAGATTCTCAAAACGGCTTTCGAGGAGGGCCACACCTCTGCAGAGGAGGAGGAAGGCTACCAATCCATGGCTGCGGTACAATCGGCCTCATACCAAGAGTGCCAAAAGGAAGCGACCAGGGCTGCACCACGAGTCAGTGCAGTATGGTCTGGACCATGGACAAATCAATTTTCCACTATTGTGCTGGTGGACCTCTGGAGTACTACCCTGGAGGAGGACCTATCTCTGAAAGGTCAAATGTTCGCAATGGGACCCGATCCACAGCTCGGGGCGGAAGCAACTACGGCTAGGGGTCTTAGCCTGGGGCTTGGACCACAACCCTCTCTTCAAGAGTCTGCTCATAGGAAAACAGTCAAACAAGGAATAAAGGTAGTAAGAGCAGTGAGGGGATTAGGGAGATCTTCTGTCACGGAACCGACTGTGCAGACTGACAAGGAACCGACCTTGCAGACTGACAAGGAACTGACCTTGCAGAAGGATTTTTAGATGGCAGGAGTGGATCGACGCCGATGCCTGCCAAGAATAACTTTTCACTTAGATGTTCGCCAGTGTTTGTGTCGGGGAATTCATCATCATCAATCACCATCCCCGTCATTCTTTATCCCCCGAACAACACCACATTTAAAATCGTCAAAACAAAAGCCCTCATTAACAGTGGGGCAACTGGATGCTTCATTGACTATGCTACTGTGGTGACTTGCGACATTCCCACCACACGACTCAAGACTCCCCTGCAGGCGAGCAACGTAGATGGCACCCCCAACCAAAATGGCCTTATTCACAAAAAGGCAACAATTGTACTATGCATTGGAGAAATGACCGAACTCCAGGACTTCCTTGTTATTGACTGTGGCAAGGATGACGTCATCCTAGGGCTACCATGGCTCTGCAAACACAATCTGAAGATAGACTGGAGTACAGGATTTGTGCGTATGGCTGATGAGGAACCAACTTCACAAGAATCTGACGTGGACCCGACCATGCTTCGAACCAGTGGACGTGAGGACTTGGCAGCCCTCAGTCACACCATCACATATTTCAATCGCAAAAGCCAGGTGGAGAAATTACGGAAACGACATGTCGCGTGGTGGCAACAAAACATTGACCAGGACCAGTGGAAAAGGACCACTCGGCTTCACCTGAAGGTACCTGACGTGGAACTGACCATGCAGTGGAAAAAAATACTGGCACTCATAGACTGTGAGGAGGATGACAATGAAGACAAGCCTACTGGACCTTCCATTCATAAAACAACAATTTTGACTTCGCTTGCCCAGGCTCAGGACGCGAAGAAGACTAAAGTCAAGCTCCTGTGGGAATTCTCAGACTTCGAGGACGTCTTTCAAAAGAGGGACAACGGACCCCTTCCACCTTATAGAACATTTGATCATGGCATAGATCTAGATGATTCCTTCAAATCCAAGGTTGCCAAGGCCTACCTGCTCAACCCTAAGGAGCGAGAGGTATGTAAAGATTTTATTGATGAACATATGAAGGCTGGACATATACGACCTTCCAACTCCCCCATGGCATCCCCGTTCTTCTTCATCTCAAAGAAGGACGGTAATCTTCGTCTGTGCCAGGACTATCGATATCTCAATGAGCATACTGTCAAGAATGCCTACCTGCTCCCTCTTATAGGCAATTTGATGGATCAGCTCAAAGGATCCAAACACTTTACGAAGATGGATATCCAATGGGGCTATAACAATGTCCGGATCAAGACCAAAGACGCCTGGAAGGCAGCATTCATAATGCCTTTCAGCCTCTTCAAGCCTCTCATCATGTTTTTCGGCCTTTGCAACAGTCTGGTGACTTTTCAGTTGTTTATGGACTTTATTTTCAAGGATATGGTTGCAGAAGGGTGGTTAATCATTTATATGGACGACATGCTGATCCACTCCAAGGATCTTAAGAAGCATCATGAAAGGACGAGTCAAGTTTTGGAGCACCTGCGGGACAACAAACTTGGTCTCAAGTTGGAGAAATGCACATTCGATGCTGACAAAGTCGAATTCCTCGGTATGGTCATTCGTGAAGGACTTATCAAAATGGATCCAACCAAGCTCTCAGCAATTGATGACTGGGAATCCCCCAAGTCCATACAAACAGTCCATTCGTTCATCAGATTCTGCAATTTTTATCGCAAGTTCATCCCCAACTTCTCGGAACTTGCTTGGCTGATCTTGGATCTTATAAAGAAAGGGCAGCCATGGTCCTGGACGCACATGCAACAAGAGGCTTTCGATTCCCTCCGTCAAGCCTTCACTTCTTGACTGGTATTGACTATGCCGGATACTTCCAAACCATTCTTCGTCATGACCAATGCCTCCCTGACCGCCACAGGGGGGGTACTCATGCAAAAAGACAGCAACGGTGACATGCACCCATGCTGTTACTCCTCCAAGATGTTCTCCCCTGTGGAACGTAACTACGACATCTACGATTGAGAACTTCTCACAGTTCTCCGCGCCCTTGAGGGGTGGCACCACTACCTCACCGGAACTGACCAGCCTGTAACTGTGCTCACAGACCACAAGAATCTGTGCTACAAGAACCCAAGACAGCTCTCTAGGTGGCAAGCTAGATGGCTATTGACGTTACAGGACTACGACCTCCTGTTTCAACACGTATCCGGCGCCAACATGGGCCCCACGGATGCGCTTTCTCGCTGCGACGCAACAGACACCTCAAAGGATAATGCTGATGTGGTCCTCCTCCCGGGAGAACTCTTTTTAAGGAAAATAGATGCCGACCTCTGTGGAGCCATCGAGTGGTCTACAGAATCGGACTCCTTCATGATCGACCAGTTGAAGCAGCTGCATGGTGGTGCTTCTGGTATCCCTTGCTCCTCCATCCACGACTGGCAATACGAAGACTCCATACTATATTTCAAGAATCAGGCCTATGTGCCTGGAGCCCACCGGAACAACCTTCTCCATGTCATTCATGGCTCTCCTGCGGGTGGCCATGACAGTTACTACCAGACCATTAATGCAGTACAACGTGACTATTGGTGGCCCAGACTTACTGCTTACATGTGCCGCTTCATTCAAGGCTGTGCCGTTTGCCAGGCCAACAAGGTCAACACCCATCCTACCATTCCTTCCCTCACGCCAATGCCAGTGGCTTCTACTTGCCCCTTCCAATGTCTTTTGGTTGATCTTATCACAGACTTGCCGCTGTCGCATGGATATGATTCAGTTATGGTCGTGGTCGACCATGGCCTTACAAAGGGGGTAATTTTCACTCCTACACACAAGAGCACAGACGCCGAGGGCATCGCGCAACTATTCTTCGAAAAGGTCTTTCCCCAATTTGGACTCCATGACAAGGTTATCTTGGACCGCGGTCCACAGTTTGCCTCCACCTTCGCTCTAGAACTGGCGAGGCTCTTGCAGTATGATCCACTCCTTTCTTCTGCTTATCACCCTCAAACAGACGGAGAAACAGAACAGGTCAATCAAGAACTGGAAACCTATCTTCGGATCTTTTGCCAAGGGGACGCCACCCGATGGTCGAACTTATTACCAATGGCAGAGTTCTGCCACAACTCCTCCGTTCATTTGGTAACAGGAAAGACTCTGTTTTCTCTCATGATTGGATTTGAGCTGAGGGCCTATCCATCACTCAGCAATACCACCTTCTTACCCACTCTGGAAAAACACCTTGGAGACCTCGAGGAGGCTCGCAAGGAAGCTACTGCTGCCCATGAAAAGGCACAATGATACATGCACAAATGAGTCACCTCACGCTTCAAACTCTGGAAAGTCAGAGATAAGGTATGGCTCGAGGGCCGTAACCTGAGACTCCGCTACCCCTCTCGCAAACTCACTCCTTGTAGGGAAGGACCCTTCGAGATCACACAAGTCATATCACCCGTTTTGTACAAACTCCGACTCCCATGCACCTGGAAAATCCACAATGCCTTCCACGCATCGCTTCTGACTCCCTATTGGGAAACTGCAGAACACAGACCAAATTTTGTTCCGCTTCCACCGGACTTTATAGATGGAGAGGAGGAATTTGAAATAGATCAAATCCTCTTACATCGGGGTTCCACTCAATGCTGCCACTACCTTGTTTTGTGGAAAGGCTATCCGTCTTCTGAAAACACCTGGGAATCTGAGTCCAATCTTGGACATGCACAGGATCTCCTCGAGGAATATAAGGCCAGAGATCCCATTGCCTTCCCTTCCTCATAACCATCACCACCCTCTATCGAAATCGTCCCAAGAGTTGAGCCCTCGCTCCTCATCATCATTTGCCCATGTCCAATGCAGTCCTCCCACTCCAACTCCCCATCCGTGTACACAGACTCCCCACTAGAAATCAATGAATCCTTTATTCTTCAGTCCTTGAGAATGCTGCTGCCGCCCTTGCTTTCAAAGCTCTTCCCATATACCAAGATCGACCGGTACTCAAATCTCTGGTGGAGCTCTTTCACACATATGCCACCGCTCACACCATCCATGCTCAGCTCCTCCCCCATGGGACTCTGCCCATCTATGCTTCAGCCATGGAGCAGGCCATCCACAAGTGTCGAGACGCAGTCCTCGACGCTCTATCCAATCATGGATTCACTGACGTCGTCCATGGACTTCCAGGACCATTGGTCCTCCACATTCTTCGATCCATTGTCAGCACCTTACCTGCCAATCTCTGTCAATACTACCTCGACGACGAACCCAACCATCCCTGGGACGCTGATACCTGGGCCAGAGACTACCTCAAAGACCTCTGGGCAGACGACTCTACCGCCTCCCCAGGAGGATCTTCCTGCTCCTGTACCCCAATTCCTGTCCCAGCTCCAACGCCCGCCACTCACACTCCTACCCCCTACAGAGATCCAAAACCTTCTGGAGGACTTGGCGAGAGTGCTGGTTCTGGAAATCTTTCCAAGAGGCCCACTACCACTGCTGAGGTTTCAGCCTTCCTCTCCATAGTCCCCTTACTCAGAGATACCATACCTCCCCCTGATGATATCATTCTCCCTGCCTGGGAGCGACCGACCACTCCAACACCCTCCAAGCATGCTCATAAACTCGACAAGCAACGGACTACCATGATCGTCTTTGGACTATCCTCATCCCTGTGTGGAACTTTGGGAGCAGCTTCAGCGCAAGGCGGCCACCACCCTCGCAAGGCCACTTCTTTCCCCTCCTCCGGCCGCTATAACAAGGACATTGTGGCAACACCCTCACCGTCACCTGGGTCCTCGTGCAACCCTATAGATGCTGATCACTTTCCTACTCCCAAACCCGCTCTCTCTCACTGCTTTGTCTGTCAGCAACGGGGGCACATCCACCCCGATTGCCCACACTACGAGTGCCCCTTCTGCCACACCACCACTCCAGGTCATATCCAGACCTACTGCCCTCGTTGCCACTGCCTTCTCTGTGGAGAACTCGGCCATTGTGATGAGAATTGTCTTGTTCATCGCAACCCCACCGACGAATACAATCCCACTGACTATGAAGTCAACGAGGGAGATCTGGATTAAAGGTGTCTCACAGGTGCTTCAATGCTAGGAAGGGGGTAATGTTACGGTTTAACAAGGGGGCTACGTTTTTCTTTCACTTATCATTCACTCATCTCTCGCCTTGCTCATTCTAAGGAGTTGTATTCATACTGGAGTCGTCCTACAGCTAGTCAAATCTCGTTCCTCAATCTCTTTCCTCTTTGGCTCACACAGCTCTCCTGATCCCTGTGCTATATTTAGATTCCTTCGCTCTTCCATCGGCCATCACTTTCCTTCAGACTTCCCTGATGGCTGAGATAGTATTTCCAATGATGCTGCATATCATGACTCATTCTGCTGTGGGACTGCATCTCTGCATTGCAGAACGGAATCCCTTCAGGCTTTCGCTTCCTTATTTCCTATTCCATCTTTCACATGGACCAGGGGCCTACCGTATATATAGTCTTGTACTTCTCACCTGTATTTTCCCTAAACTAGTTCTACGCAATATCAGCATTAGTTCCTAGTGACCTCGAGTCCTGCATTGTTCCAGGATAGAGAGACCATCGAGTCTTCGCATCGTCTCGAAGATAGACTTCATTCCTACTCACTCGTCATACTACTTCTCGCCAATGCTATGCTCTTCGACCTGTATCATATCACAGCTTGTCAACACTATGCTGTGCATTACAATAAGTTTCTCTGTGATACATTTACTTGGTATCGTGTGGTGGGAGTTGGGGAGGACGAGTTCGTCATTGGAGACCTTGGCATGGTAGGTCTTGGTGCGTGAATGGAGGGAGTTGGAGTGGGTGCTAGTTGAGGACCAAATACCAGGGGTGGTCTGGCTGCAGCGCCTATTTGTTCAAAGTGTATTCTCCATTGAGCATGTGCAATGTTGTACTGCTCATACATTTGTTGGAGAGTGGATGGTTGGTTGGATTGGAGGGTATTCTCAGTATTGGGAAGAGCAGTGGCGAGGGAGGACATGTCGAGGGATGACATCACTTTGTCTGATCTCTGAGTTACGGGTTGTCTCACTCAGTTCTGGACCATGTGCATATGGAGGATGTGCGTTTGCCTTGTCCTGTCAGTCAAAGTGACTGATGATAACACAAAGGGCTGATTGTGATGGAATTTGGAGGTAAAGACACAGAATATAAAGTGTAAACTAATGCCCCGAAGGTTTTGAAGGGCGGGATTGTAGTATGTAACTTTTAACCAGAGGTACCCTGACTATGGGTATGCTATCCAGCACTACAACTGTACGTGTTGTATGAACAATGTGACATATGGTGATCACACAAACCAGGGACCATATGTATCATGTATTCCTACACACTAGAGTCGGAGTCACTCTAGAACCTCCCTAGTGCACTATGGGGTAGCAACATTATCCAGTTTAATATGCTGGACAAGCACATCTGTAAATCACTCTTTTTGGGACAGTTGCCATAGGCTTACAGCATAATTACAATAATATTACAGCAACACAGCAACCCATGTCACCGGCTCCTGACGTCACACAATGACACAGAGGCACAGTGATGCAGCTGACAGTGCTACACTTCGAGTTTACTATATAATTTTTCTAGATTTCCTATTACCGGGACTTGTATGTTTTTTGAATGAGCGTGACACGTAACACGTGATGGTGCGTTCTCTCCTCCGCCCTTGTCTCGATGACCCAGCACCCTCTCCCTCTCCATGTCCTCTCCCACTCGCAACGACGACGACGGCAGTGGTACCACCTATATCACTGATCACCACCATTGCCATGCTCCCACATCAACAACAACAACAACAATGACGACAACACCATTTCGCCGCTGCTGCACTCCCACGACAATGACAATGACGGCTCAGTGGCACCACCTGTGTCACTGAGACAAGGACAATGAGGACGAGGACAGTGCCATGTCACCACTGCCATGCTCCCATGTCAACGACAACGACGATGTTGTGTTGCCACCACCACCACCGTATCGCATTCGTCCACCCGGACCTGGGAATAGGTGTGTTTACCCACCTCTCATATGGATGAACCCAACCATTCCTCAGGCGGCACTGAAAGGCTCGTCATCAATGCAGCGCTCGGCCTACTACAAGCACTCGGTCACACCGTCAACATCTACACCTCACACCACAACCCGAACCACTGTTTCGACGAAACCCGAGATGGTAACTGCCCGCATCATCGTCCTCTTGACCTCCATTTCACTCTCTTCCAAAAGGCACCCTCCCCACACACCACATCATCCTGCCCTTCCCGCGCCATTGGCATGGCAAATTCCATATCCTGTTTGCACATGCACGGCAGCTCCATCTCACGCTGACACAGTTTCTCCTTCGCTCACCTGCACCCGACCACAAT
>JBBPJQ010000369.1:0-26713 GCA_038088795.1 Boletus rex-veris
GAGGAAGAAAGCAAGAGACTCACGATGCCATGCGAACGGCAAAGATCCAGCATTGGCAAATACCACGATATAAGCGGCATACTTGAGGATAGATAGCAGTTTAGGACGTTCACCCCGGTCTAAGAGGATCTTGAGGCGTCCGTATAATTCCGCGAGGTTTTTCCGGCCTGGACGCGCGGGTATAGCAGGTATCTTCGCAAGGAGAGCGACGGTATCCTTGGGTATGTATGGTGGCATTGGAGACCTGTCTTGTTCGGTTAGCTGTCCGCCTGTTTGAAAAGGTTGAGGTTTTTGTACTGCCTTGGCAGAGTTTCGGGTATCAAAAACCACGTATGGAATTGTCACATGTCATGAGTACCTCCGGAGAACGTGGCCATCACATTGTGTTCTTCAAAGCCTTTGGAACTTTGGAATTAGTGCTTCCGAGTCGAGTTAGGATGATCGAATAGAACTCGTCCATAGCTCGTGACACTGTTGGTATGGCAGCCGCCGGTGCTTCCTCACTGAGTGAGTAAAAGTTGGTTCTACTAATACTTTTTCTAACTCTTTGCCGACGGTCCAAGTCTTATATTTCGTTTCACCTTGTGGACTCGACTCAACACACCGATCGGCCCGGGGAGCTAAGCTAAACACATCTCACTCCCAGAATCCGCCTGGATTTTCATAAGTACGAACGAGCTGATGCGGCTAGAGCATCTTCTTAGCCGTCGTTGTTCCTTATTTTCTTTTGGCCCAGTGTCAACGTATAAACAAACAAGGCGCTAGCTACTCGGCCCAAACTCGGCCCCATGGTGGTTTGGTCGATAATTAGGACCTCGCGCTGCACCTTACATGACAAGCTTAGACACGTGAAAGCAGAGAGGCTTCCGATTTCCGGGCAACTAGTCACGATTCCTTCATGGCACCCAAGATCTAATCACATGTGAGTGTTGATTGCTTTCTAATCAAGCAATCTTTGTCTACACACATCTCGGAATCAATACTTGTCTCATTGTCATCGCTTTCCAAGTAAGGTTGCAGTCCGCTCCATGCACACCTTGAGCGACTCCAATATCTCCAAATTCGCCTGCCGTCTCGTTTCGATCGATCCCCCAAGGGCATCCTCCCACCATCGTTCGCCCTCGGGCACCTCACGCCATTTGCCCCGAAGGAAAGCACGGAAGTTGTCCATACTTCCGTAAGGAGGAACCCGAAGCGATTGGGACTTGATCCAATTCGGTGGGGGGTTGGTGTGTGAGTACGAACGCACGCTCGTACTGGTCGCGCTGTCGGCGTGGTCGCCATCACCATACGGTTTCGTGAATCCCTCCGATGCGAGGATGATAGCAGGTGGGACGGTGAGGCGATCCCATTTGAAACAGATTTGGGACACGGCGATGCAATGTAAGATGGCCCCATCCGGTTCGACGACCGGAGTTCCGCGTGTTCTCTCGGTTCCGTTATTATCTTGAATGATAGCGGCGACGGCCTGTTCAACGTCTTTAGCGGACCCATTTTGGGCGGGCGTGTCATTTGGGGTGGGTGGGGTGCTGGAATGGGGCGCGCGATGAGTGGCGCGTCGGCGGCCGGGCTGTGTGACATAGCGTGCCACGACATACAGCTATGGAAGAAGTGAACTGTCAGCGCATTCAAGACGATACCAATTGCGATACTACCAAGACTTGGAAGCATCGACGAACTAACCCATTTATGATCCCAGGATCCGATCGTAAGCCGAACTTCGAACCTCACTAACGGAGGAATCTCGCGAAGGAAATAATAGTGGGTTGCTGAGGAAGTGAAGGGGAGTTAAATTAGTCGGGCTTGGGTGAGCGGGCATAAAGTGGGGACCTACCACCAAGGGCGACTTGCCCTCCACTGCGACTCCAGGCGGGGAAATACTTGAGGGCTGCCTTTGAACGCGCTGAATCGAGTGCCTAGTTGCAGGGTTGGTTACTTCGTGTTGTGCCTCACTCAGGAGAAGAGACGTGCCTTGGCGTAACTCGAATTGCTAAGGTGCATCCCGAACACGTCAATATCGTCGATGGCTGGAGAAAGTATGAGTCCACATAGAAATGCATTCTCATCGACTTGAAAGACGTACTTGCCCATCGCTTATATACCGTGGTGAGTTCGAATGGATTGGCGCCCACAGGCGAGAGATTTTCAGCCCATGTGATGAGCGTATGCGTTCGTTCCTTCTTGGAGGCGAACACGAGCTTGAATCGGAGTATCCAGTAACTTAGTTTTGCGACGTATATGGGCCAGAACACCCGAACTACAGATGTATTGCTTAGGAAAGGAAAAAAAAAAGGTTGCGGTGAGACTCACTGTGCCATACGAACGGCCAAGACCCAGCGTTGAGAAGAAACACGATGTAAATGGTATACTTGAGGATGGAAAGCGGTTTGGCGCGCGGTGAACGGTTCAACAGGACTTTGAGGCGTCTATACAATTCCGCGAGGTCTTCTCCGCGCACGGGTATAGCGGGTATCTTTGCAAGGAGAGTAAAGGTATCCTTGGGTATGTGTGGCGGCATTGGGATGCGGATAATTGCTCAAACAGCCTGAGCTTTGTCGTCGTCGTCGTCTTATTTTGTAACCCCGGATGTTTTTCGGTATGACTCTTTGGCCATCTGTTTCATGAAACCTTCCCACTCCGAAACCGACGGCTCTTTGTCACCATTCGAGTCGCGGCCTCAAAGCTTTGTTACGATTCGGCACCAATGCTGCCTTCTAGCTCGTTTGAAGCACCCGAGATCCTGTGCCAGGACTCGAAATTAGACCAACCATACATGTCTATGGATGCATGGTCACAGATCACGAGCGTGCTATGCCTCACTCCTTGCAGAGCCCGCCGTTCTGGGAGATAACCCACTTGTTTGTTTCGAGATAAAACGCTCCATGGTTACCCTCTTTGGGAGCGAAAACATTGTTTCAGTTCTTCGTCAATCTCGCTGTTCTCAGCCTTTCATGGCTTGGTTCAACTCAGGTACGTGCGCTGTTGGTCGCACGGAGGGGCCATTGACCACTAGCACTTCTCTTAGTTACCCTCGCGTCCAGTGGTCTGGAAATGCCGCGACTCGTCTTTTCCGTCAATCCTCAAGCTTGCCTCTTCCATTCTCCGCCACTAGTCCTTGTGTGTATATGGATGACGAGGAAAGCGATTGCCTTTACGCGCTGTTCGCCTCGTTTTCTCAAGAGGACGCCGCTAGCACTAGTCGCTCCTTGGCTGCATCACATCTGGTGTTCTCGAAATGTCGAAGTCGGTACTTGCTGCTTCCATTCTGCGCCACTAGCGTGACAGGGAAACGAACAGGGGTTAGATCCGTGAAACCAGAAGAGGAGGATAATGTTGGGGTCCTTGCGCAGTGCCGATTCCAGTCTTTGTATTCACATGGATCATAATACATCAATACACCGACGCATCCAAGTGAGCTTGTCTGCCAAATCCCTCACGCTTTGTCTGACATGGATCGACTGCCAGTCGTGACAGGAAGTCACTCTCCACAACATTATCGTTTATAGTCTCGGAAGCCCTCGATCATCCTCCGATTCAAGATCCCTCTTCTTGCTCTGCGAAAGTCTTTGGTTAAATTATGTATGTATAAGGTCGAACAAAGTCTTATTCTCATCTTCTCGATCTACAAAAACCTGACACGAAGTACCAGCAAAGAGCTCGAACAACAACCTCCCTTGACAAGTGCCTGTATAGAATGATTATTGCCTAACAAACATGGTACAGCTGAAGCCAAAAGATGCTGTTCCCTCCTCGGCATGGATACATTTGCCTTCAGTCTAGTAAACATGTCCTATGTGCAATCATTGATAACCTTGTTCTCGGAGAGGGCCGCTGCTTCGTAATCTGATCTGGCAAACAGGCCAGATGTTCCTGATAACGTGGCGAAATATATAATTGCGGGTGTTTTGCGATCTTGCCTCCGTCTCTGACCAGCGATACGAATGTTCAGGTGGAATGAATCAGAAGTGGTACTAGTAACATACCCGAAAGTGATTCAAGCACGCGGACTGATAGCTTCATTGGCCAGTCTATACACATCGTTCCAACGGTCCTTGTATACCTCCCAGTTCGTCGGCCGAGCCATTTCGAAACAATCCCAAGCACTGAAGTAAAAATACCAGCAAGGAGCGATCCCAGCAAGGAAAGTAGCGACCGCCGGCACGGAATCTGCTTCGATAACTGAGTCGAGGACATTGATGTAAAACGTGGGTGGCAACGATAATCCAGGGTTCGCCAACGATCCACTTGCAGGCATTTCGGTATAACCTTGCGTGTCGATGGCGAGGGAAATCCGGCTGAGCGACCGACACGTCTGCAAAAGCTGCAGCAGACCATTTGGCGTGATTCCACCTGGCGTGTTCCAACCAAAGTTTGCATTTATGGCGAGATGTTCAATGTACGGCCACGCCGATGCTAACGCTAGCAAGTCGCTGTCCGTCAGGTCCACTTTCCACGCGATATTGAGCTTCATACAAAGTAGATTTCTGAACGCCACGCACGGCAGCAACTCTTGCAAGCGAAGCAGGAGATCCTCCGAGAGAGCAACGTTGCTCGAGGGAGATGATTGAATCAACCACAGATTCTCAACCGTTCGACCAGCATCGGATGTCTGAACAGCAGCAAAGAAAGAGGAGAGCTCGTGCTTGGAAGGACAGGTGTCAATGTAGGTGGCGAGAGCGGTGATAGTAGTCAGCCGAGTCTGGGAGAGTAACCATGATATCGGCTCCAATGATTCGGATTTTAATCTGAGGTCGTGCAAAGTGGAGAATACAAGGTGCGGATCAGAGCCTGAGGGTGGGAACGTAGCACTCAGCGTGAAGCTGAGCCATGTCAACGCAGGCATGCGGGACAAATGCACAAGCTCGTCCATGTCCAGGAGAACTTGAGGACAATCCAAAGACCTGAGGTTTTTCCAGCGGCGGATATAGTTGGGTTCAAATTTGCCGAACGTGGCCTGAAAGATTTTCATATCAAACAACGTGTGAGGCGTAATCGGAACCATCTTACCTCGTCTGGGGATAGTCGATGAGATGCTTCCGGAAGACATTGAGCGATAGGGGATAAGTTGTGCAGAACTTCCCAGAGTACATCCAGAGCCGGTTCTTTGAATGTGCGACATGTTCTAGCCAGGGCTGCGAGATCGGATTTCTCTCCTGACCTATAAGACGGACGATAGTGACCAATGATATTGGCAAGGATCTCTTGTATCTCGAGAGCGTGATGCATCGATGCGACCTCGGACTCTGACAAACAAACCTCAACTAGCTAGCTGGTGCCACTTCAGCCTGCGACCAAGCGGACGCCACTAGTCGCTCCTTAGTTGCTTCGCAATGCTGGTGTAAACGGAAAAGAATCTGACGTGCCACGAAGTGGAAGCGATTCAAGCGAAAGGGAACAAGTGACAGGCTATCACGAAGGGCCTCGCAAAGTGCCGATTCGAGCAGGCTTCTTATACTTGTTCACCAGAGAACTCGATCCTCTGTGCTGGCAACGTAGTGCTAGCACTACACTAATGCCACCTCAAAGACATACAGTGACTCCATTGCAAGTCGGTTCGAGTACGCAAGGATCCAGATCGCTTATGCTTGTTTAACTTTGATCAACTGACAATTACGACAACGCGAGCAGGTTTCTACGACAATATTGTTTGATGGCCTTGGAAGTTCTCCTATCATCCGAGGTGCGTCTTGTTACTATGAGAATACTGCCAAAGAGCTCAACTAGGACAGCAGCCTATCTCAACAAGTGTCTGCAGGCCGTACAGAATACTCGATGGTTGGCAAACACGCCATAGATGGAACTAAAAAATCATCCATCCTCAACATGAACACAAATCAATAGACACATCACAAATATCGAGGAACCAAACGTCCGAATAATCCCGACTTCATATCACAGTCGGCGCCTCCATTCCCTGTTCGAATCGCAGCCCCGCCAACATGACTGTATCACCTGCGACATCGTTACCGCCCATCGTGACGCACGACACCTTGCTCGCAAATCCCTGACCCACGTCAACACGTCGACCCGATCCAGTGTCCCCATCCTTGACTGCCGGCTCTACAGTGTACATACCCCATGGCTCGCCCTTTTCTCGATTTGCAAATACGTTGAACTGTGCCCGGGTATCAACATGGTCAGTCGAGACAAACACTGCCCAATCCGTTGCATCCAGCGTCCCAACTACTGCGAGGAAGAATCCATGTCAGGATCGATAAACAACTGTAGTAGAACGTTCCCTCACCAAGAATCAAGTCTTCTCGCAGGATAGCATGGCGCGGTGCACACACTTCTAGAATGAGCTCGACGTGCTGCTTAAACCACGTCACGGGTACTTCCAAATGGTCCATATATCGGTGCACCGTCTTTTCTACGCATAAATGTGCCGACGGTTTCCCCTGCACGAGTGGAAACGCGTACTGACGTGCGATTCGTTCCCTACCCGATTGACTTCAGTAATGCTGACGTGATTCCCAAGGCACGAACACGTACGGGTGCGACCGATCGCCTCTCGTCTTGAAAGTCAAAAACCCGGAAATGGCGTCGAGACCACGTTGTGCCACGCTCCGCTTCCCCTCCTCCCGCTTTTGTACCTCAAACTTGCCATACCCATACATGGACGGCAACTGACGGAGGCGCTCGTCGGTACTCTGGAGAGGGTTGATCGCATTGAACAATGTGATAAACTTGCCCTTGGACTTGGAAAAGTATCCAACCGCCCCGAGTTCTACCCCTGTCGGAGACCACAGGGGAAGCGTCACTGCAGACCAAGACATCCTGATTGAGGACCTCGTATACTTTCAGGGAGACAAACTCACATGACTTGTGGAATGTATGGTTCAATCCTGCAACCAGGCGATAGTTTTCCTCGTTCTTCGCGTTCATATTCGACTTGTTCGTCGGGGAAGGTGTGGGCGTGTCGTCGGAGTACTCAAGGACACCCGATCTCACTTGCGTCGAGATCCTCACAACCTTTGTGTGGTTGCTCGCTTTGACATGAAACATCGAACCATTTTCGAGGACTGGTGCGGGACTGGTCAGCGACACGTCTATCATGCCATCCACGGTCTCTTCCTCAACCTCAGTCCTCATACTCTCAGAGGCAGTCTCATACTGTTCGTCCGTAGGCGAAGACTCGGTCGACGACATCGGCACTGACACAGCACTATTCAAGGATGATGAAGCACGAAGGATGTTAGGGCTGCTATGGCCATGAAGTGACCAAACTTCTTCCAGCGAGGCAGCGATGCTCGCAAACGTCGGTCGAAGCTCAGGTTCGCGAACCCAGCAGGATTCCACCAGATTCGTGACCGCGCTCGCAGTGTTGCCACACCCAGCAAGCACTAGAACTGGTGGGCGCTCATCCTTGTCTACAGGGAAGTGACCCTCAACGTCAGCTGTCACATTCATCACAGACGGGTGCGCCCACCGATCACAAGATGTTGAATGGTTCTGTCGTCCAATGTCGGCCAGGGGAGGTCACCCATACCGAGTATCTCGATGCAGCATATTGCAAACGCGTACACATCCGCAGCGTTCGTCGGTCGGTTATCACCCATCAGCATCTCTGGTGACTTCCATCGAACGTGATCTAAGAAGGAAGGCGGTGTAAGCTTCCACATATGTAAACCCAGTCCCAACCACTCACACGACTCGGGTTGCCCACATGATCGATGCGCTTCCGACTTGATTTCGCGCTGGCAAAAATCAGAGAGAACGCACTGCCCATTCTCGTCGACCAGCACGTTCGCCGCCTGTCAAGGGTCTGCGGCCGGCATCAATGTGGTATATTTATCTACGCACCCTCAGATCCCCATGCAATACTCCACATCCATGCAAGTACGCCATTCCCTTGGCAATTTCATGCATAAACCTCAACAGGTCCATACGCACCATTGCCTTGTCTCCCACCACCATTGACCCCACAAGCTTCGTACGCCCGAGCGACGCCACGAGGTTTTCGCCACTGCAGAACTTGCTTACGAGAAACCACGGTTTATCCCCCACCGCGCTACTTGCACCATACAACGGCAACACATTCGGATGATCGAGCGTGTTCCATGTCTCAATGTAGCGCACGAACGTCTCTCGCGAAACACTGTGTGCCAAAACCTTGGCGACGACAGTGAGTTTCCGCCAATGGGCGAGGTATACGTCTGACAAGAACCCCGTGCCAATCTTGCGCGTTCGAATAACCTCGTATCTACCGACAGGCGTACGTCGTGCATCAGCCAGGGCGCAAGGAAAGGTCATAGGGACATACCTTGTAATCGTCCAGCTCGGCAGTTCAGACGCACAAACTGTGCCAGTGCCCTCGCCGAGATCTCCTTTCTCCCCCTCTCCCTGAGGCTGCTTCGTGACAGCACCTGTCAGCCTCATCATCGCTTCGATCCCACTCTGCATGAATTTCCTATCCAGCTCGGTAGACCCCATAACCATACCATGCTCTCCGCGTTCCAACGCAATGCGCTGGTTCCCAACCAACCCCACATCCTTTCCGCCCAACATTCGTCGGAGCGTCTCGGCGGCCTCAGGAATCTCCCCCCGGGCGACCTGCAAACAACGTACCATCTCCACGTCATTTTGTGCATTCAGCGCCCCCGCCAATGTCCCTTGGAGAGCTGCCTCGTCAACAGCGGCGTCCAGAGAGTCTTGAGCGCGATGCGCCTCTTTGAGCGCCTTCATCAATATTGGTGTTGCTGGATACGTGGCCATAGCCTCCGTTTCCCTTGTCAACGTCTTCGTCGTAGTTGTCTTGGTTTCCTCTACGACGAATGCAGCTTTTGTCGGGGTCGGGGTCGGGGGTACAGACAGAATGGAGTTCGTCGGGTTTGACGAGTTCTCGGATGGCAACATGGACGGTGTTGGCGTGTTCCGTCCGGATCCAGACCCAACACTCGTCAGCGTCAGTTTGTCCAGGGTTGACGAAAGACTTGTTGTCGTTGATGGTGACTGCACTGGCGGTCCATACGCGGGAGGAGGCATCGGATAGCTACCTTCGTCCTTACCTCCCTCGCTAATAGTCAAATCCTGGCGCCTGTCTGCGCTCACTAGCGCGCCATCTGCTGTGAGTCCCAGAGCATTATCTGTCGATAACTCTGTCACCACCTCTTGTCGACGTTGTTGGCCACACAGCATCGCATACTGCCTTTGAATAATCTGGTGGTCCAGTGACAGTAGTGCCTGCGCCTCCTGTGCATAACGCTTCGATTCATACATGGCGGTGTATACCTCGCGATATGTGCGAATCTGAACAGACAGCTATCGGTGACCGTCAATCCCTACGCACGATGACTAGAGGGAATAAAAGAGACCCACCCCAAACCTCGAAGCAGCGTCCGTGATGGCGTCGTTGCACGCTTGGAGTTCCCTCGCAATCTCTTCTCTCCTTACATAACGCTTCAAAAATGGCCGGTGGAGTTGCGTGTCGAGAAATGTCCTGATCTGAAAACACGACGTTAGTCGAGAAGAATTTGACAACACAAATACACATAGACACACCTGTGCAAGTGCACCGCACAACCGTTCGACAGGTTCAGCTAGGGCAGCTTGGACGCCAGTTTCGTCAATGTCACACCGAACAGAATAGAGGAGCGTTGCACAGCGTTCCGCGAGACGCAAGCAAGAGAGGCGGTTCGTCTTTGTAGTATAACATTAGAAGGAGAATATATGCGGGTCCGAGTCAACGAAGCACTTACATCCACCTTTTGACATGCGTCCCAAACACTCAACAATGCCTTGGCCGCTTCCTCAAGTCCGGGTAAAGGAGCGAACGCGAGAAGGTCTGCGGATACAGAGAGAGTATCCTTGAGCACTGGTGCGAATTCGTGACCGACAAACCTCGCTGGCATGGGTTCAACAACAAGAATGCCCCATAGATCAATTCAACGACGTACCCGTTTCCTTCGCCCTGACGAGTGCTTCGCCAACAGGCGACAGCGTCGCGATCGTCACCGCCGGCAAGATAGACGTAATCGCTATCGCAACACACTATAATCCTCCTGCATCAATGTCCAAGAAAAATTAGCGAGAAAAAAGCAAACCTTTTCAGCCCTGCTGTAGCCCGCTTGTTGTGCCTGCTCGTCCGACACATCTCCATTCTTCGATCCAGCGCGCGCAAAAATGGAACCGTGCTTTGCTGTGTCCTTCTGATGCGTTTGGATAATAGACTGCTTCGAATCCGCACCAGGGCACACCGCGACGTCCCCACCGTCCATGCGCTCTCCTTTCGGACCTTCCGGGTGCGTCAATCCACCCTTTTCGCCGTTCCGTACCAAATAAGAAGATCGACAACCTTGACAAACATCTGCACTGTGTCCACCGGTACGGCTGCTCATATCCTTGCTCTGTCGTTTCAAAGTGCTTGCCGAGTTCCGCCGTCCCCAAAATGTTCTTGAGCGACGCTCCTCGCGCTCCACTTCCTCGATTCCGATGCCGAGCGAACACAAGGAAGGACAAGTGCTCGTGTGAGAGTGGGACGAGGACATCAAGAGCGATTGTGATTGGGACTGCGATGGGCCAGACATGCACGAGACGTACGACGTCGACGAGTGCGTCGACGCATTGCTGAATCGACGATTGCGCCCACCAGTAGGATCGTGTCCATGTCCGCCGTCTCCGAGCACCTGACCTTGTACGGGCATCTGAGCGGCAAAGTTGCATCGACTACAAAAGGCACGGGAAGAAAGTATTCACTCACGGTGCCATCGTGCATAAATACACTGGTGTTCTCGTGCAAACGACCTTGCATGACAAAATTTCCCTCGACAAGCGGTGGTCCGACATTCACCTCACAGTATCCAGGACCATCATTCAGTATTCTTGACATTGTAACCCCAGGTGCCATCGATATTGGTACGGCCCGAGGGATAGGAATTCCCTCCATCTCGCAGCCAGGATGGACACCCGTCGACCCGTGAACAAAGCCGATGGTTGTCGGATCTGCAAACCCAGTACCTACACCGCCGCCGCCATCAAATGACGCACGAATCTCGTCATCCAAAAACGCGCCAGGGCCGCCCGCGCCACGCCCAAAGGGCTCTCGAAACGCCAACGATGCGGGCTGAAAGACCCCCCTACCCATTGTGTCACTGGGCTCACCAGCAAAGTGGGCAGCGCAGGGATCGCATGTTCCCTGAGACTGCTGCACGACAGTGTCCCAGTCGTCGAGCCAGCCTCTTTGTCCACCCCACCATCGGATGGGAGCTTCATTCAGAGGGGTCGAGTCGCCCTTGATCGCGGTCGATGTATCTTGGATGAACGATTCGCCAGCGGGCACGGGAATCAGGCGTATGGGTGAGCTTGGACGCGATTCGGCACCCAATGAGATGCGTCTAGTACGCGGACCATCTGGAGGAGACGACGCGACTTGGGTGGCATACGGATTTCCAAAGGATTGTTGAATGAGCGATTGGGTACGAGGGAAACGAGAAGACGACGACGGAATCATCTGAACAGGGGAACTGTGCGGAAGATGGAAATGGGATTGAGTGGGATGGGGTGGGGAGCAAAGTGGACGAGTTTGAAGCTGAGAATGGGTCTGTGTTAAGTGGAGGAGTCAGGGCATGTACACAGGGACGGGCGGGCACATGGAACCACGTACACCATGCATCGGGGCCGGTGAACCTTGCCTGGGACTATTTGAAGGTGAAAAGGGACGTGGGCTGCGGTACACGGAGGGCTGGGATGGGGGAGACGATGCAAGAGGAGAAGAACTGGGGAAAGGGATTCCCTGCGCAAACGGACTATTACTTGGGCTGGGATGGTGTGCATACGGTGCGCGATGTGGTTGGAGAGGTACAGAGCCAATGACGGGGGATGGCTCAGGGGACGTACACGAGCGAGGAGAGCAAGAAAATGACGAAGTACGTGACCGAGCGACACCTGGTGGTGACCGTGGAGAAGAAGTAAACCCCGACTCGGGATGCTCCCTGAGCGGGGAGAGAGTATCCGACATCTCACCGACTGGCGAGTTACGGGGAGTGTATCCCGCAGGGAGGGGCGGAGAGAATGAATTGGAAGAGGGATTGAGAGGAGAGGGAAGACGGGGGGAAGAGCTCTGATAGGAAGCCGCGCTCGTCGGGCGGGGCGAGCGCATGGATAAAGCAGACATGGGCGTGTAGTCAATCTGAGGTGGTAAAAGAAGCAAAGGAGCAGGATACCAACAAAATACTCTGAGGGGTTTTTATACGCCGAGGAATATATGTTGGCAGGTAGCCGGGATCGCGGAATCATATGACGTCGACTAGCCCGAATACAAAGTGTTACTAGTCCAAGCGCTCACCAGATTGGAATGCTAGCACTAGGACTAATCATACCCTGTTTACCAACCGATTAACCTAGTTAGTACAATACCTGAACCCACAGCAAGCTCACCCAGTACAGCCGCAGCAGCGGCAGCGCTTCCCGCAACGCTCATCGTCTCGAACGGGAGCTGCGGGTTCGGTTTGGAACTCTGAGTGTCATGTCACTGGCATGTCAGCGCCGACATGCCCAAACTAGACGCTGGTGACCTATTATCAACACTGTTTTGGAAGAGGCGGATCTAGCAAGTACCATGACTACGTTGGTCAACGTTAGCACCAACCACTGAGCGTCTCTCAAACCGAAAATTTTCCACTTGTATATGCTCTCACCCGATATAACCTCTCCTAATCCGGTCCGCACACCGGCACCACCTCTGCATAAGAACATAATGTGTCAGTGCTCTGGTACGCCGGTTCATTGTGGAGCATTCTGACGAGCCCAAACATCTGACCTCGGACGAGGTGACAAACGCAACTCTCGCAACTCGATTCACCGGGTGTTCCGCGTATTCCAACAGGCCCCATGATGGTTTCGGCCTAATGGCCACTGGTACCTTGTTAGACAACGCCAAATTCATTCTTCGTGGCAGCCCACTGGGCTCACAGGAACCTCCTGCAAGAATTGCACTCGGACTCGGAGTGATCGGAGCTGGAATCCATGTGTTTACGCGCTGCGTGCCATCCTGAGGAACTTAAGGTCGATCGAGTGACTCGTAGTAATTAGTAGAAGTGCCATCATCCACTGCCAGTGCACTCGTGCTAGTATGCAGAATTGACTGAGAATACCCATCACAATATTCAAGCCATTGTACGTATTTGTCATTGGTGCCATCCATGGATTTGACGAAGCATGACCGCCCTCTCGCAACGGCTCCGCCAGGTGGCCAGGAGGTGTACACGCCCAATGATCATGGCTGCATCTACGGGCCTTTTTCCTCAACTCCTGACGCTCTAATGTCCGAGTCGGAGGCTTCCCGGCGAAGACTCGTCCGCCAATGAGAGGACAGCTCGTGCTGATCAAGATCAATCAATACACTGGGACGTAGTACTGTAGATCACCTATCCTATGTCAACGACGACGACCTGATCATCTTCGCCATCCATGGAGTTAAAGAAGCATAATTGCCCTCTGGCACCATCAAAAGAGATGTCGTACACATATCCTGGATCCTGGATATTATCCCATTCAAGAAGTAGAGGTTTCTCGAACGCGATTCTGCAGTCATCTTGGGTAGCATCCATCGCGAATTTCATGATAGGCGAACCCCTTGGATGGTGGCGGCGAAGATACTGGATTCTATAGAAGCCTCTTGGATATCCCTCATCAGAGTAATCAACGAAATAAAGCGCAGGCAGGATTGTGTCGAGCGGTTTTTCACCTCCCCCAATTTCCTCATCTAGAGCAATGGTGAAGGTGACTGGTAAAATACATCAACAACCTTATGTTGGTGGATCTGGTGACCGAGTCGACGACGGAATTTCGAAGGAGGACAGTCCAGTCAAAAACGTGGCTTGGAGCGCCTTCATGAGAGAGGCGGAGGACACCTCTGCTATTCTTGACGGATGATCCATCGGGAGGAACCACGAATTCTTGTATGAGCGAGAAGAGCCTTTGCGGGGATAAATGTCTGGAGAGGATGATGATATGCGTCTTTGTGAGCACGACTAATTTGATAGTTGTCTGCAAGGTGTTGGACCAGGACCCTGTCTGTTTCCGTGTCTCTTCCTAGTTTCTAGTGAGGTCATATTCGTCATTTATATCGACCACTACACACCACGGTAAATCGAAAGTCAGGGAGGTCGTAGAATGTGCGCGTTCGCGTGTTGAACATCAGGTTCTCCCCGGGGATATAGAGGAATTGCGAACTTCCACTTTGTGGTGCAACTTCGAGATCGAGCTCATGTCTAGGAATATCCAATACGGTAAGATCATACAGTTGGTCTGACTTGTCGCTCATCTGAGCTCTGAAAGTCTCCTGTAAGAAAAGAAGCATGAACAATGGGCATGTGAAAACCCCTTCCCGTGATCAACAGGAACAAACACGAACGTACCAGAACGGGTCCTCGTAGCTCAACAGCACATATACAAGGTACTGTCCTTGCTCGGACGTCACCGAACACGTATCCCAGCTCTCCACCGGCTCCTCATGCTCCCATATAACCTGCCGTCGTGGCTCGACATTGCTTCCAACGTCGTGCAATCCGAAGCGCGCGGCAGATTCGCACACGACGATCCATCGCCCACTAAGCAGTTTGATAGGCCCCACTTGCCGTTGTTCGACTTGGAACTTGACGTACGACATGTCTCGCATAGGACCAATCGTCTACAAATATGCCAACTTCTCCGTTCGTACTAGCGCTTGCTCAAGATACGTGGTCGGCTGCAATGGAAATGGTCCAGGTGGACGAGGTAGACAGGAACCTGCATACAAATCCCTCCAGAGGGAAACATCGCAAGTAATGGTGCGGAACCACTTTGAAACCTGCCTGCACATGAGCTCAAAGTTTTACAAGCAGAAAGTAGGCCGACCGATCTCCATCAAATGACGTCTATTGGGCTCGAGTACTTGGGGATTTGCGAATAGTTTCAGCTGGGAGGATACAGCATGGTGCCGTGCGAGACTGTGAGTGGGTGCAATTTGATATGTATTCAAAAGATGTTTGCCCTTGTTTGGAGCCTACAATAGCATTTACGATCGAGTCTCAAATTCAATGACCAAGTAAAGCATGAGTGTACAAGAAAACAGTCAAGCCCACAATGTGAATGTGAATGCAAGGCAAGTCGATCTCTACACCTAACCTTCACCCTATCATGCTGGTGAGCGACACGGATTCAAGCACTCTTTGTCGTCTCGAACGTAACTCTTTTCCTGCTAGCATAGTAAGGTATTTCTCGTCAAGATTTTCGAGAACAAACACTGCCAAGAAGCTGTCAAGAGCGGGAGTTCCGTGGTTTTCAGTGCGGACGCTGTCGTTTATAAGGTTTCTGTTGGTTACAACAAAGACGTTGAGGAGACTTGGAAGATTTATTCTCGCACACAGGCACGAGCTGAGGTGATCCGTGACGCGTTTCGAACTGGATTTCGATTCCTTGACATCGGCTACCTGACGAACAATATTTTCAGCCGTGGGGGTTCCGAACGCTGAGCCATACAATCAGGCAGATTTTTGGACGCTTCAAGTTGACGAGGGGTTTATCTTTGCCCTGTATCCTCTATCCCATCAAGACGCTCGCTGGGGGTCGTCATGAGTGCACTTTCAATGAGAAGACTACGCAACACCCTGACCAGATCCAACACTGTATTCCTCGGCTACATGAAGCATATGTTCAGACTTTCGTAACATCATGGTAGTAGGTCTAATGCTTTACGTTTGATTGGACTTGGTGGGAACGACAAGAGGGATGTGATATCTGATAAATGTGAGTGGAGATGAACTCCGGCATCCTGATGGCATGGTTGACAGTATTCTTATTACTGTTGAGCATGGCGCGGAGATGCTGAGCCGACAACCCCTGACTTATGACCCATTGGCGCCAATCGTGATTTGTATAACGAGACAGTTGGCAAGCTTTCAAGTGGACAGGGTTAACCGCCAGAGTCCTTTCCACATAGCTGTCCCTAGAGTATTCGAGCTCTGATACGTTCATATAATATTTTGTCGACATTAAGGATGTGACACGTGTTAGTTGAATGGAGTAAACATTTAGAATCGAAAACCTGGCTTGGAAGTACAACGTAACTTATTCTATGTCGACGATGATGACCTGAACATCCCTAATAGGATTTATGTATTTATGAGAAAATAACCGCCCTCTGGTAATTGACACATATCCCGGGTCTTTGATATGGTCCCATTCAGGAAGCAGAAGCTCCCCGAGCGTGATTCTGCATTCATCCTGGGTGGCATCAACGGTGAATTTCATGATGGGGTCATCCAAACGAGGAATGGAAGAACATCGCTTTGTATAGAAGCCTCTTAGATGCCCATCGTCAGAGCAATCGACATAAGGAGGCCCAGACAGAGTTCTGTCGAGCATTTTATCACTTTTACCAATTATCTCATCTAGAGCAGTGGTAAAGGTGATTGGTAAAACGTCGTCGTCAGAAGACTGGAGGAGCGTCAAGTCTTCGCAGATGAGATTAAGCTGCTCCTCGATCTGGTAATGTTCCAACAACCTTATGTTGGTGGATCCGGTGACCGGGTCAACGACAGAATTTCGAAGGAGGACAGTCCAATCAGAGGGTTGGTATGAAGAGTCTTCGTGAGATAGGCGGAGGACACCTCTGTTATTCTGGATGAATGATCCGTCAGGAGGAATCGTGAATACTTGTTTGAGCGAGCGGAGCCCTTCCGGAGACATATATCTGGAGAGGGCGATGATATGCGTCTTTGTGAGCACGACTGATTCGGTGGGTGTCCGAAAGATGTCGTACCAGGACCGTATGTGGTCCCGTGTCTCTTGCTAGTTTATAGTGAGGAGGTCATATTCGTCATTTATATTGACCACTACATACCAGGTTCTGCGCGAGGATATAGAGGAATGGCGAACTTCCACTTTGTAGGTCAACTTCGAGACCGAGTTTATGTTTAGGAAGAGGAATATCCAATTCGGTAAGACCGTACAGTTGGTCTGACTTATCGTTCATCCGAAGCTCTAAAAGTCTCCTGTAAGAAAACGAAAAACATCAACAATGTGCATGCGAAGACCCCTTCTCGTGGTTAACAACAATAGACGTACCAGAACGGTATATCCGGGTCCTCGTGACTCAACAGCACATAACGAGGCACTGTCCTTGCTCGGACGTAACCAAACACGTATCCCAGCTCTTCATCGGCTCCTCATGCTCCCATACAACCTGCCGTGGCTTGACATCGGGGTCAACGTCGTGCAAAACGAAGCGCGTGGCCGATTCGCACACGACAATCCATCGTCCAACAAGGAGTTTGATAGGGCACATTGGCTGTCGCTTGACTCGGAACTCGACGTACGGTGTGTATCGCATAGGCATCGTCATCCACGAGTGCGCCAACTTCTCCGTTCGTACTAGCGCTTGCTCAAAATACTTGGCTGACTGAAATGGAAATGGTCCAGGTGGACGAGGTAGACGCGAATTCGCATACAAATCCCTCCAGAGGGTAGCCTCGTAAGTAATGGCGCGGAACCACCTCGAAACCTGTGAGGAACAGTGTGCATGAGGTCGATTAAAGGTTCTACAAAAGAAAGCAGGCTAACCGCTCGCCATCGGACACAACCTCGAACCGTACAATGCTCGGAACGTTCCAATGACACAGGTTACGTATGTCGCTGCACACCGCCGGCACGCCACTGTGAACACAGCACAGCTCGCGCGCATCCACGGCACCGATTTGCCACGGCATGGCACATTACTAGGGCCACGACTACCAAGTCATCAATTTGGATTGTTGCGACACACGATGATCAAACAAACGATCCGCAAGTGCGAGTTCGAATCGTTCCTTCCCTTCCCTAGTTCCCCAGACCTTGGGGTTTGAGATATCAAAGGACCCACTTCCAAAAACGTCGTCATAGTCTTCATATGTCCACTCTGGTTCCGCTGCGCCTCTCATATGTTTAAAGATCCCTTGCATAAAGTGATCAATGAAAAGTTCGTCGAGTGGGCGGAGGTTCGGATCTGGGATATGGTCTAACTGGAGATACAGACCATTGATATCTGCATTGCCATTGGTAAATGCCGTGATGCGGTAATTGTTCTGAGCAAAGAAAAAGGCTCGAGTTTCAGAAACAGAGGGTGGGCACCACACGAGTACTCACATTTGGATTTACACCAAATTCATAGTTGTCCCAGGCATCATGCAAATCGCCTCGCAAAGTAACTACATTCTGGACTGAGTCGATTTTTGTTGGGCCGCCTACGCAAGTTTCGTCTGCCGCATCGGTGATTTTGCTGGGGTAACCTTTGCGTACCCACTACGACACAGTAATCGTGAGCCTTGATAGAATGTAATGGGGAAAAAATGTCAACCTCGACGTCGTGCGTTCGTGGAAATATGTGCGCAACCTTAAGGCGGCTGTACGTCTGGGTTTGTAACCCAGTGATGAGACATTTTCCATCTCTAGCACGTCCACGAGTCCTGTAGTGGTGTGCCTGAAAGGGTGGAGAATCAGCTGAATTTATATCAGGTGGATTTGATTGATTGCTGACGTGGAGAGGGGTGTTGGAGAACGTAGGGTTGCGAGGACGTGCAAGAGTTGCCACCAGGCCAACAGTGATAGGTGCACCGGCTGATTTTGTTCCTGGATAGGATTCTTCACCTTACACGATTATTATCACTCACCGGTTGAAAGAAGTATATAATGACCTGGCTGGACGATTTGAGGTCCCTGTGGACAGGGCGCGCCGTGTTGCTGTTGCGTGGGGTCGAATTGGAAAACTAACCAATCCTCTCTCGTAACGATGAACGCTATCAAGTATCTATAAAACTCTTGCCAATCGAGGGTACCATATTGCCAGAACCCTGCACAAGCGGTCAGCTCGGGTACGACGCAATCAAAAGTGATGGACCAGCAATGGTGGCGCCTGTGGAATCGACCACCTCCACGTTGCGTTTCTGCAACTGAGCTGGCTGCCCAACATTCATTTCGGGACGCACAGACAAGTGGACAAGTATGAGATTCGTACGGACTGGAGACGCCACCAGGCTCCAACACCGCACCGCCACCACGCCCAATCCGTCAAGCCGCGCGCGATCGCGGGCGACAGGGTTCGATGACCAAACAGACGTAGCTGTAGCCAATGAGGCTCTCTTCATCCACTAGCCTGACCGTGGATGCTGACCAGATCCGATCAGCCCAAGCCTTGCGTTTCTCCAAGGAGGCAGCGACTGTTTCTTCATTCGTCCCACCCACAGGCACTGGTTTTGAAGAATCTACAACCGAGCGCGTCGAGGTCTCCAGAGAGTTTAGAACGGCTGTATGTCTTCTTGCAGAGATTGAACAGTCCGTCTAATGCTAGGTTCTTGCTGATGCCTTCACAGAGAAAGTTGGTGTGCCCAAAAAGAGCACGGAACGTCACTGAACCCGTGTTAGACGACGCCTAGTGTCTGTATGCTTAGAAAACAGTCGAAGTCCCAGAATGTCACGCAAAGAAGTAGTAGTGCCTGTTTTTCTGGGGCAAAATTCCATCTAACCCATCAAAAAGGTACCACAATGAACTTTCTTTCACAGCCTTCCGCTGTTCAGCATTTGAATATCTCTGTCTCGCTGTCTCGAAGCCCAGTCAGAAGCACTGCACTCGCAGCTACAGGCGATAGAAGATCTTGTTTGGATGAGCTGAGAGCAGGGGGCATGTTTGATATCTCTCTTGTGGATGTTGGGCATTCGAGTTTTGAGTCGGAGGCGGTTGGACAGTCTCGAAATGATTTCAATCTTGCCATGTTCCTGCCGATTTGACTCTGAGTGGTCCGGATTCACGGAGTTCGAAGACGTATACTCAACGGAATAGACCCAAGATTCTAGACTCTTGTTCGGATCCATTTAGACATGACTGGCGTCCAGCATACATTTTTAGTAGCAATCCCAGTTGTCCCTAGAGATGTCACGTAATAACTGCCTGATAGGTGCACTATTGAGCTCATACTGTGTCTGGTCTGCAGTGATCTCAGCCCCTGGACCTGCCAGCCTACAGACCTGTACAGTAGTGGCACATATCAATAGACCGATTAAACCAGCACCCGGCTGAAGATGCTGGCTAGCGGCCACCATGTAATCGTCCATCTGAGCCATATAGCTTGTCCACCTCGCATCGGTGTCGGGGGCCTTGACTTTGACTTCAACAAGTAAGAGCAGCTTGTCGTGGGTGGCGTATTGAGTGGCCTTCGTAACAGTGAAATCAGGGATGTGGTAGGATGCCCCGGGGTATGTGATAACACCTGTAGAGGTGATAGAAGTGTCGCCAGCGAAGCTATTTTCGGAGTCAAACAATATGGATGACTCTGCTTGGACAGAGGAGAAGGAAGGCTCCTCTTCGTATGCATCCCTGATTTTCGGCTGCGGCTTGATCAGGAACTTTTTCTGATACGGAAAATAGTGCGAGAGTAACGCGATGTGAAGCCCATACCACGACGACTCAAAACGTGGATCGTGCTGAGCAACCTGAAGAAACCGCTCAGTGAGCCATTCTTCAGGGTCCACAGGAGGAGATTGTAAATTCGGCATAATGAACAGCACGTAGGATGATGGGCAGACCGGAGGAAAGCAGCGGAAGATGTCTGAAAATACTAGTAGCTGTGTGTGTAATATCAGTACAGAGATGCTACGAGGTAAATATAAGAATTTCAGACTGACGGGTAGGATTGGGTTGCAACCTATCGAAACTTCCGATCAGTGCCAACCACGAATTTATAGGGCGAGGACCACGAGGGCACAGGCAGCCACTAACCATTACATAAAGATGTGATTTCTGAAACGCAATAAGGTATTGCAACCCTGCAAGGCCGGTGCCACACGGAGCATGCCACCCACCTGATTGTAAGTATTACTGTGTTCAGGAGAAACAATGGCATCCAGTGTTTCGGTTCGCACGAACAGACGACAGAAATGGGGCGCATGTACCCGACGTTACTTTTTAGGAAACGCTTCCTGTAACGGCAAGTGACACCGATCCTAAAACCCGTATTGTCCTCAACGTCCTTCAGAACATCCTTAATGGCGATGCAGTCAGCTTCAAACAAATGGTCGCGACATGTGAGATGTGTTACAGCCACACGGATCAATGGTATTGCAAGTTACAATAAATGCACGACAGGTTGACGATTTCCCACGATAACCGTCCACTGGCAACTCGCGTCCTTATAAGGTCAAGTTGAACCATTCCTCTCAGATAAGTATCATCTCAACGTTCAACATCAACCTTTCCTCTCATTTGTAAGTCCCATCGCGTCGTAGCACCTTTATGCTGACATTTGTTGAAAGTAACAATGGTGTATCTTGTGGGAGGATACCCCATTCCCTATCCTGATGCCAAAGTTTGGGCCCTGCGTCATTGGCCAGACATCGACATTTACGACGACAGACTACTCCCCGGGATCATCTCGCGCTATCACAAACGTCGTGGAGGAAACGTGGTGACCATGGCAGTGGATATGAAGGACGGTCCAGGACTCGTGTGCTTCTTCGTCATTTATTCCAAACACGACCCGCTGTCGACGCCACTCACGTACAGGCGGTTTCCCGAGGGCAAGCTGGCATTGAAGGTCAAGGGGTTCCTATTCAACCATGAAGATGACAAGGAACTTGCTGAGAAGGTGCAGTTCACGACGGTTGCCGATCCTTATGACGATTACTACCAGGTAAGCTCCGGCGTTGAATGCATGTCCCGAGTTAACATACTGACCAGTTCGCAGTTCCGACCACTTCCAGAAGAATTGAAACGTCGATATGCTGCCTCCAGCGAGGTGAATCAAGACGCCGAGAAACTCGATTCGTGAATCTTATACTGTCTGTAATGAATACACTGATACTATCTAGCATTTTTTATGTAATGAATCGCGTGTTCAAGGATTTGTCCAGGGACTAAATGCGCCCTGAGGCCTGAATATTGGGATCGTGGCCAACGATCGAGGAACGACAGCTGCTCTGCCAGGTACGAGCAGAACAGGCCATCGAGGTGGCGACCTCCCACTTCGACACAGTTCGAGAAGTTGTAGAACACCAAGCTGGGAACGAACTTGAAGTCACTTCGAGAGACCTTAGCGTTCACGGTATCTACTGGTAGTATTGGTCCCTATCCCTTCTAACTGTACTTTCGTTCCGAGTTGTGATGTGCGCTCTGCCATCCATCCAACATCGTCTCTCATCGCCATCGATCGTTCTCACACTCTGGATTGCGCTTGATGGCTCTGGGTGCGACTATGGCCCATCCACCCTCCTGTCCCTTGATCTCGACGTTGCGCTTAAGGATGTCCGAGTTCGCCCAATTGAGTACACGTCCGTAGTGGGGTGACATCGAGCATCTCAACTGTAAAAGTGTCGACAAGGATGGAGTGGTGATCACCGTCTCAACCAAGGAACCCAGGTCCGAGTCGACCTCCGCTAATGGACGGTGCATAACAAAGTCGGCGATTTGAGCCTTCTGGTCCTCGGAAGCACACTTTGGGCAGCCTTGAACGGCACAGTCCTCCCCGCACACTGTCGAAGGATGGGTTATAGAACTTGACCGAGCATCTCACCCGAGGGGCATTAATTAGTCTGAGTGGTCATTGGCATGAGTACCAACCCTCCATGCCTCCGAGACGACCGCTGGGAATGGTTCATGGTCATTACGAATGCAATCGGAAGACTACGTGCAACTTTACAATACTACCCCGACCACATCCAACACTGCCTTGCTCAGCACGTGTTCACAACGATATGCACATGAACTCCAGCGTCCCGACGGGGCGGTTGACGGCACTCTCACTCATGTTGAGCACGACGTGAAGAGTTGGACCTGCGGCCGTTCAGATGCCAATCGTGATTCGTCTAACGAGACAGTTTGCAAACGTCCAAGAGACGTGATTCTGGTTTTTATCATCGCCGGGCCCCTTCCACATAGCTATACAGTGTTCAATCTCTGTTAGATTCATTTAGTACTTTGTCAGCGTTGAGGACATGAACGCTGATTATCCGAGGTAAGCAGCGTACCAGTAAGGTAGAAAATCTGAGCCATTCCCTGATTTTTGCAATCGACCGCTTGGTAGAAATAAGTATGTCGAATGAAATGACGTATGACCAAACCTTTGATCGTCTTCAACCTCTTTTCCTCCTCTTCCCTGCTCATTCGTCATTAATGTGAAACAAATCGCCTAGTTTTTCCCAAATCTGCGTGCGCACAACCTGAATTTTGGCCGTCAGAGTGTTCACACAGGCTTGGCAACGTTTAGGGTTTTTTCTTTCCTTCAAGCTTTTAAGCAGCGCAAGAGGATCTGCGGATTGTAAGCATTTGTCCAGTATATCTTTCCACATCTCTTCTCCGTCGGCACATGATTCCCACCTGCTAGTCTGAGTATGGCGAAGGTCTCCCGGATTTATGCAACCGCGCAAGAAGTTTGCGAGTTCTGCCTTTCCTAAAAGGAGACAACGAAAATCCCTCCCAGAAAGCAGTCCCCAGCGAGCGGTACGTCTTGTAGGATTTTGAATGCCTATAGATGGGTCCGCGTGTGTCTTGTCCCAATCATCTAGGACAGAAAGACGTGAAAGATGATAGAATGCGGCAGGTAAAATACTGGGGATGTCGAATTGATGGGTAAGTTTGATAGCGGCTGCTGGTTCAGGGAAGTAGTCGTCAATACGGTCCGTGTCCGAGTCGCCTCTGATAGCAGCGATGTCTCTCTCGACTTTGTCCCAGTCACTCAGCGTCTGTGGCCAGTCGGATTCGAGGTGCCTCACAATCTGCGCCTGGATACGATCAATCCCATACTTTCTCGAGAGATCGAGAATTGGCGCGATGAGTTCTGGATAATGGGGGTTGCGAGGCATCCACGGTAAATCACTGAATGGAATCCGAACAGTAATCATTTTTCTGCACGAGAAGACAACCAAAACTGAAGTAATCACCTTTGGTAATATAGAATGTCGAGGACTGATCCAAGGTGATCAGCATTATCGGGCAAATGGATGAGAGGTGCTCCATCGTAGAAGTAATCAGCCTCGCAACTTGTAGTGTGGGGTGGGTTGCAGACGTCGAACATATCCGAAAAGATGGGAGAGTGCCTAGATAGAACTGACTTGTGGACACGGAAGAGCATTCGAGAATTATCTGGCCTAGGAACCAAAAGGACGACATTCCCGTCCATAAAATAGAGAGATTCGTGTTTTACCAGAGCGCTGTCGTTACCCATGAATGCAGAGGGGGAAACAGAAATCGGAGCAGCTCAAAGGGTCAAAGGGTGAAAGCCGGAGTCGGACGCCACCAGCTTAGTCAGCGTTTTCACCCATGTGCCCGGCAATGGTTTTGAAGTGACTCTGCTCTCAATTATTGTGGATTCTCTGAACCTATCCGAGGCAACATCGCTCAAGGGCTCCCTTTGTATGAGTGGATGAGACCTCAGGAACACTGCATTTCGTATCAACTATACTACTTTTATAGACACCTAACAAAGTACGCGTTACCACTAGCCTGAGTGCCCAAGTTATTTGATATCTACGACTGCGACATCCACAAAACCACGTAAACGCCAATCATGTCCACTCTTGAGGAAACAGCACCTCCCAACGATACCATCAAACGAGAGCACAGAGAAATGTGGAGGCGCTTCATTATGAATCCATCGAGGCAGTGCAGCCTGGCCCACTGCAGCGACACACTTGTCCCCGGTGGCATCGATGGTAAACTTGGTGATCAGGGAGGTGTTCGCATTGTTATTCTCAGCACGATTCCTGCAAAATCCTCGCACATGGCCATCGTCCGACGCTTCAATGTGGTACCCGGTTGGAGACATGATGGGGTCGTGGATCCCACTCTCGACTGTGAAGATATCGTTCACATCGATAGACAATGCGAGGATGATGCTGGAGTTGGATCTTGGGAGCGTGAGATCTACACAAGAAAAGTGTAGGCGGTTGCTTTCGGGCTGTAGTCGTAGGAACCTCAAGCTCGTGAACTGGGTTATGGAATCAATGGTGGAGTTTCGAGTCAGGGCGAGGTTCGCAAGATGATCAGGTGTGATGCCTTCGTGGGATAGGCGGAGGACGGCTGTCGAGTTGCCAGCCGGACGGTCTTCAGGGAGAACGAATGCTTGAATGAGGGTCAACTCCGCCGTGGAAGAGGGTACGGCTAGCCTCTGAGTATGATAAGAGACGACAATGATATGTGTATTCGTAAGTAAAACTCTGCGAGGAGCCACGAAAAGCTGGTGGGCATGTATTTCAACCTGGTTTTTCGATGAGTAATATGTAGTAAACAGTATCGATAGCGACCTACCAACTCAGTGCCAAATTCAGGAAATTCATAAAAGGTCCGAGTTCGTGTGTCGAAAACCAAATCTTGGCCCATGATATATAGAAAGGGCGTGTTGTCGCTAATGAGACAAACAGACCCCCCAAGGTACCTTGTACCCGTGGGGACATCCAAGGAGACCGAATAAGACAGATGGCCAGATTCACCGTGCACTTGGAACTCTAGAAGTCTCCTGTTGACTAGACAATGAGCATTGGGACAAGAAGAACAAAGTACTGCATACCAAGATGCACGCCAGATGTCTTTGGTGTTCTTACGGAATACAACGTAGACCGAAAGTCCGCCAGTAGAGGTGACAGAAGTCACGTCCCAGAATGTTATCAACCCTGTTTCCTCCCAGAGAACTTGCCGAGAGCGCGTCTCGATGTCGTGGAAGACAATCTGTCTGTAGGATTCGAACGTGATGAGCCATCTGGCATCAATGATTCTGGGTTGTCCTAAGGCCGATCCTTGGAGCCGTATCTGTGTACTTGAGACAGCCTGCATGGGTTGCGTGGTCCAGCATTCTTCTAACCGCTCCGATCGTATCAAAGTCTGTTCAAGAAAACGGGTGGATTGGAAAGAAAATGGACCAGGGGGACGAGGAAATCGTGCATTCGCATAAATTGTCTTCCAAATCACAGAATCATAGGTAATACCGTGAAACAACTTTGAAACCTAGCAAGTCAACATCGGAGATGGGAAGTTAGGATATAGAAAAAAAAAGCCTAGCGAAAAGTTTCATCTTACCAAGCGAGACTTGACAACATCTCGGGCGCCGAGGAAGCAAAGGATGCGGGAAATAATCTCTAGGGGAAGAGTATCAAGGCGTCGCAATTCCATGTGGCACAACGCTCGAGCTAACTGGATCGTTATCTCGACCGCAGACGTTTTACAACCTTGTCATGAAGGCTCTTGAAGCGCTCCGGGTCTGTTCGGTGAGATTGAGTCAGTTAGGTAGTACCCCACGTAAAGATAGATGCTTATCCTTCGGGGCCACTAAGTACGGAGCACCGTGACTCCGGTTCTGCAGGCTGAAATCCAGAATCGGGCCTGGACACGACGGTGGTCCGTCACGGCGTGCCTGCGGTCATTGGATATTTAGATGACCACCTAGTAGTCCTTCAATATTTCAATGTGCGGCTCCACGCAGGCCCGGAGAGTCCGACTTGAGTGAGCGATCAAAGTTCTTGTAATTTCTCTCACGTTTACCGGAACCGCCGTTCCCCTCCGCTTCTCTCTGGTTTGAGTGGTCATTTCGTGCCAGTCATAACTCCTATGGAACCTCCAATTGTGCAGGCTGTTGCCGTGTAGGCTTCGTAATGGGTGCTCATCATGTATCAAAATGTGATCTGTCCTGTGGCCGCAAGCCATTTCTTGCCGCGCCGGCAAGCACAATGGACCGTCTGCTCCGCCGATTAAACTCGGTACACAGTCAAATTTCCGGAA
>JBBPJQ010000370.1:0-26707 GCA_038088795.1 Boletus rex-veris
AGAGGCTGTCTGACGTCTGGAATTCGACATAGCCAATGCCCGACACCCGAGCACGGTAACGAGTCTCGAGACCACTCCCAGTATTTTGTACACTGAGCCGTCTTACTGCGAAAGTGATGCAGGGGAGGTGAAGGCGGCGGTTAGCGAAGCGAGCTGGGGGTAAACGCGTGACCCGGTCGTGGATGAGTATGGCATTTGCCTGGGATAGTGAATTTCTCAATGCCGCCGTGCGTGCATCCGTTTTCGCGTCATTAATGGGAGGCGAGGAACCAGGCAGTTGACTATACACGGAGAGGGAGGCGGGAAAGCAGCTGTTGTATGACGATGATTTGCCCGTCCAGGCAAGCGCTGTCACCTCTCCTGAACGAGCGACGATCTCTTCTAGTAGGTGGCCCAGCGCAGCGTCTCCTTCTCCATAGTCAGGCCGTATATCGCTCTTGAAAACACCAATCAATGAGTATGCGACGTCCTCTTCCATAGTAGCGTTGCGTCTTGAAGCCAGTCGTAGCTTCTCTCGGACGGTGAGATCATCAGGGTTGAAAGCGATCAGGGTTTTGCGAGAGATGCCGATTGCATCCGCGAGTTCCTGCATAATCTCAGGCGACTCCTTGTGGTTCAATCTGGTGTCACCAAGGTAGGGCTTCCAGTCGCGATCATAGAATCTGACCACCCGTGCTGCGAGAAGCTCTTGTGAGGTCCAGGCACGCGTCATCCAGATACTGCCCGTGAGATCACTGAGAACTGACGGAGACGCCACGTCCACTAGCAGCACGAATGTGGCTGCGGAAGCCTCATACCATTTGTACATCATTTTGAGTGATTGGTGCAACACCGTGCTGATCGTCTTGTCAATGCAGCAGGTGTGGCTCCATGCCCACCGATATCCATCCGACCGAACCACCACGCAAAATTTGCGCAACTTGTCGTTCAGCGGCGACAAATCTAGCTCCCAGACTGAGCCAGCCTGATTGACGTCTTGAAATGAAGGTTCCCTCCCTTCCCATACGTGCGAGAGAGTCACATATCGAAAATATTCTTCCACCACTTGCTGGATGCGTCTGTCGTCTAATCCGTTCGTCATAGAGGAAATCAACTGCGGTTTCGACTTGAACGCATGCGTTCGTTCCGGTCCATCGCATAGACGGCCAGACTCGACATCAATGAGCACAAGTGGTGATATCTTGAGGACGTTGTCGATGATCATCTCCAAACGAGATGGAGAAACATACTTCTTGCTTAGTTCTATACAAAGTAAGTTGAAATATTATTAACCATTTTTAGTGACACTTACGACGGACATCTTGATTGAGAGAGGACTCGATGAGAGAAAACATGCGGGCAAACGCATTCATTGCTTCGTCGTACCGCCGTAAACCATGTAGAGCCGCATGTCTTCTCTCGTATCCACGCGGGCTCGAAGTGTCTACTTTGATTACCTGCGTTGGCTGGATTCAGGACCGTTAGACACCAAGGAGAGCGAAGCCGTACGTCATCAGCATCCTTTAACGCGTCATTCCACAACCCCAGCATCGCTCGGGCATTGCTCCTCTTGACAAGGAGACCCACCGGGTTTGAAGGATTGAGGCACAACGCAGTAGAGTATTGGACGATCGCTTCCTTATGATCATCAGATCCCACAGCAGCGTCACCATTGCTTTCGAATGTGATTAGACATTTTTGAATAAGATCTGCGCTCGAAAGTTCAGCGTATGTCACTCTAAATTGATCATCACGAGACGTACCCGGCTCCCAATCTGCGGTCACCTCGCTCGTTAATGCTTCTTTTCCCAGGACCTCGACCACGGTAGAAAGTGGCTCTGACAATTCCGTATGATCCACTACATCCATGGCTTTCCACAAGTATAACTGAATCGTAGGGGCGAGTCTATCAAAGTCCCATCCAAATATCTTTCAAATGGAGTTGGTGGATTGTAGAGGCGCTCAAAAGGATTGACTTACAAGGGAGATGACCGTCAGATAAGGGTTTTGTTGAAACGGGATGGCTTCTTGCGCACGCGTAAACAGTTCTATCGCGCGTTTGTTGTCCCCCCCTCTCATCGACATGCTTCCAAGTAGGAGGAGCATTTGAGCCTGTACAACTCGTCAAACTCGCTTGGATTTCCATGCTTCACGCGTACGTACCCGTACAGTGGTGTATGGTTCCTGATCATCCACTATATTGATCAAGTCACTTACACGCAAAATAGCGTCGTCGTGTTTTCCGCATTCAAACAGGATGATCGCCTGTGGGAAATGAGAGATCGACACTAGCTGCAATGAGGACCACAAGCGTATACCTTCATTAACAAGAGGAGTTTATTCTCGCTCGGGACACAGGCACTGAACACGAGGTCAAATAAACGTATAGCTGATTCATGCTCCCCATTGCCAACATGAGCGACTGCGTTTGCAATATAGCCAATGACGGATGGCTGAATTTCGATAGACTGGTGCATGATAGTCAGGAGATACGAGACGACACATGACGGAAAACTCACCTTTTTGACATTGTTGATGGCTATGTCCCAGTGTTTCGAACGGGCCCGCACAAAAGCACGGTGAGCAAGGGCGTGTGCATGGTGAAAAGGACTTGTGGGATGAATGATATCTTTTTCCAAGAGTTCTTCGACGTGAGTCAAGTTGCCCTGCGTGCACGACTTGAACGCCGCATCACTGATGTACATAAAGGGCAACTATGGACGCTGCAAGGGAGTGAAAAGTGTTGAGAACAAACGAGCAAGTGATCTTTAAACACTCACAATGCGCAGAGAACGTGGGAGTAGACCACAATCCATTAGACCGCCAACGTTTAACGAGTTGGATTGCTTACATTTACTGTCAAGTACGAAGTCGGCAGGAAGTCACGAAGACTCTGGATAGTAAGTGTTCCATCTTCATGTCCGAACACAATGCAGTCATCGTTGGGGGAGAGTGCGATGGCCCTTCTGACACTTGTTTGTTCCAATGCTGTGCCACCGATTTCTGTGCTGGTGGAGATATCCCAAAAAGATACTGACTGGTATGCGACGACGACAGCGAACTTTTGATTGCGCGATAGGACGATGGAATAGGCTAATTCAGCACCAGGAACAGTCCATTTATTGAGCAGGGCTCCCGAGGACGTATCGAAACACTTTGCTTCACCTAACGTGGCAGCAAAAAGCTGTCAGCCGTCAGCCGACCAAGCAAGCGGTGACGATGTGCTGGGCCAGAACCAGCAGGGGATGTTCAACAGCTGCTGTCCATTGTCGCTGTCGTAGATGCGGATCGACTTCCGGGTGTGGCAAGTCGGTCGCCGTTGGGAGAGAACCGCACAGCCACAACAGCGTCATCGTGCTCGAGTCGACTAGCCTCGACTCTGGTCCCACCAATCTTTTGCCTGTTCCCATGTTCCAGATGAATGCTTGCCCGTCAAATCCACCCGTCGCGAATTTCGTGGAGGCCGGAGAGATACCCACAGAAAATACTGAGTCTGTGTGCCCGTGTATGTCCCAGACCTTTTCCAGAGTATGCGCATCCCATACCAACACTTTCGCCCTCCCACCCACAGAACCTACAAGCCTGAGTCCACACACCAACCATCTGCGATCCGGAGACAGCGCAGCAGCGTAGATTTCTGCCCCTTCAACTCGAATTGGTTTACCGATCTCTTGTCCATCATCCACGCGCCATCGTCGGAGTATCCCCTCCTCACCTCCGCTCACCACCTGCCTGCCGTCCTCGGCGAACAAGACTAAGAATATTTCATGTTGAGTACTGATTTCAACTGTTCTTAAGCCACCTGAAAGTCAACAGGCGGTCATTATATACAGGTCTCGCCAACAACTAGTACGTACCACTTTCTGCCGACTGCATACCCGGTCCAGTGTTAAAGGCACAACGTGGTTGGGAGTAGAGCGTCAAGTCCACAGCATTATCAATCATGATTTCACACAGCCCCGGGCGCTTGTGCTTCGTAGTTTCGTCAATCGTAGGAATGCACAAAAAAGTCCCGTTGATGACTATAACAAGGCCTGGCGCGCCATGATTCGGCGGGTGGTATAGGGAATGCTCCCCCTGAATAATGGCGATTCGAAATACTATCTTCAACCCCTTCCGTGACCCAATGGCCTTTGTGCCTTCTCTTTCCTCGCGGGTACATACACCATCCTCCCTCCCTTCCCTTTATTTCGCCCTCTGTCTCTTCTCCACGCATGACTGATGGCTTCAAAGGCTCCCAGCCGATGGCTAGGCTGGGCCAAACCTTCGAGCGAGGTCGATGTCGACTCCGGGATGGGGAGTGACTAAGGCGAGTTGCAACTCGTCTACCAAGTTCACGATGTATACCAGGATGACGATATAGAGTTCCATTTAGTTATCCAATAAGCGTGCTCGTACACAGTTTCCGCAGGGCGACTTGATCAATAAAATGATACATCAAAAGTACACAAGACACTGATATCTCCGCCTATGATGATGATGGATTCATATCTTTCCCACCCCAATGACTTGTCGGCATCGACATGTCCATCTTGCCCACCTACCGTCCCAGTTCTTTTCTGCCCTCCTTCTCTCATCCCGTGATCTTGAGCTTCATGATCCCTGTGCCTCCTCTGCGAAATGCCTCATACTGTCAACAGTAGCATCCGAGTCCCCACGCCCACAACCAACGTTTCAGTTCTGTCCGTACAGGCCATGGTAATCTACTTGGCCTGACATGGCGGAGTTCGTTCAACAACGAAATTCACCGCAACACGGGTAGGAAACCCCCATTCAGAGTGGGAGAAAGATCTCACTCTGCTATGCAATCGGTAGCATGGTAACCCCTCTACGAAGGAAGGGTGCATGGGTCACTTTCTTCCAGAAACGTCGGAAGAGGGAGAGGTTATCATCATTCATGATGTTCATATGTAGTGTAGGTAATGTGATTTGATATCTAAGGACAGTTGCAGATCAAGCATCGTCTCATCTCATTCATGTACGTCGTGAAAAAACGAAATAGCAACCACTGATTCGTGAACGGTATGATAGAAAGGGGCGAATTCTCTACCAGACGACCATACAGTGTAGGGTATACTAGTCATGATGGAGCTAAGGGTTGAATGTTGAGAACTACACGATCAGGCAGAAGGTAAGACAACGGCAAAAAGACAACGAAAGCGATAACGACGTACGGGTAGAGGTGCAAGGTTGACAAAAGCCCAATACCAACATCACAGTATCTCGACGACTTCAGTACGAACGTCCTTGGCAAAGTTGATTGAGTGCTTGATTCCGGGCACGACGATCTCGTGTTCAGCAGCTACACGCTTAAACTCTCCATTGGGTTGTTGCTGGAGTAATAGCGCATGGAATGGCTGTTGCAGACGAACAACCAGCCGCAACGCTCGCGTGTAGATGTCCATCGTGGCGGCAGGTAGAGCGCGCGATGGCGAAGTGGGCGTGAAACCAGGTTCAGTCTCGGGATCGGACTCCTCGTCGTCGTCGTCATCCGCTGTACTTCCCCAAATGATACCATCAAGTGGATCACATATATCGCGAACCCATGGATGAACAAGAATGAGCTTGCGCGGCTCTGCCAACGGGAGCCTATCCGATGTCTTGAATTCGACGTCGCCGATCCCTGATATCCTAGCACGATAACGGTGCTCTTGACCACTTGCAAAAACATGTGTACCAAGCCTTCTGACTGTGAAGACGATGCAGGGCAGGTATAGCCGACGGTTGGCGAAACGGGATGGGGGTAGACGGGTGATCCGGTCGTAGATAAGTGTGGCATCTGTCTGCGATAATGAATTTCTTAACGTGGCAACGTGCATGTTCATGTCAACGTCGTTGATGGTAGGCGAAGAACCAGGCGGTTCGCTGTACACTGCGAGAGTGGCGGGAAGGCAACTGTTGTATGATGATGACTTGCCGGTCCAGGAGAGTACCGTCACTTCCCCCGAACGGGATACGATCTCCTCCAACAGGTGGCCTAGCGCGGCTTCTCCTTCTCCGTAGCGTGGCATGATGTCACTCTTGAAGATGCCAATTAACGAGTAGGCCACGTCTTCTTCCACCGTCGCGTTCCGTGTCGAAGCGAGTCGTAATTTCTCTCGGACGGTGAGGTCATCCGGGTTGAACACAATGATCGTTTGACGAGCAATCTGGAAGGCATCTGCAAGCTCCTGCATGATGTCTGGGGATTCCTTGTGGTTAGACCGGGTGTCACCAAGGTAAGGCTCCCAATCCTGGTCATAGAATCTAACCACTCTCGCGGCAAGAAGCTCCTGAGCGGTCCAAGCACGCGTCATCCAGAGACTTTCTGTGAGATCGCCAAGGGCGGAAGGAGACTCTACGTCTAACAAAAGGACAAACGTGGCCGCAGATGCTTCGTACCATTTGTACATCATTGCAAGCGATTGGTTCAACACCGTACTGATCGTCTTGTCAATGCAGCAGGTGTCACTCCACGCCCACCGATATCCGTCCGAGCGTACAACCTCACAGAATTTGCACAACTTCTCGTTCAGCGGTGAGGAATCCAGCTCCCAAACGGAGCCAGCCTCATCGACGTCTTGGAATGAAGGCTCCTCCCCATCCCATACGTGCGACAGTGTCACATATCGGAAATATTCTTCCACTACTCGCTGGATGCGTATGTCGTCCAACGCCTCCGTTATAGAAGAAAGTAGCTCTTTGTACTCTGGTTCCGATTTGAATATATGCCTTCGTTGCGGTCCATCGCACAGACGACCACTCTTGACATCAATGAGCACGAGAGGGGATATCTTGAGGACTCCACGAACGACGGTGTCGATGATTGTTTCCGACCGGGACGGGGAAACATATTTCTTGCCCATTTCTGTGCAATATAAGTCACGATATTGTCTTTCTTATTAGTAGTGACACTGACGACGAATGTCTTGATCGGGAGATGACTTGATGAGGGAAAACACGTGGGCAAACGCATTGATTGCTTCGTCGTACCGCCGCAATCCATGCAGGGCGGCATGCCTTCTCTCATATCCCCATGGACTCGAAGAGTCTGCCTCGATCGCCTGTGTCAGTTGAATTCAGGTTAGTGAGGTACCAAGAAATGTGAAACCGTACGTCATCTGCATCCTCCAATGCATCTTCCCACCACCCCAGCATCGCTTGGGCGTTGCTGCGCTTCATAAGGAGATTCACTCGGTTCGGCGGATTCAGGTACAACGCAGTAGAGTATTGGACAATCGCTCCCTTAGGATCCTCAGACCCTACAGCAGCGTCACCATCACTTTCGAACGTGGTGCAACACTTTTGAACGAGATCTGGCATCGAACAATGAGCGTATTTGTAAAATGATTATAAAAGGTATACCCGGGTCCCAATTTGCAATCACCTCACTCGTTAATGGTCCTTCACCGAGGGTTTCGAGCATAGCAGAAAGTGGCTCTGACACATCCGCATGGCCCGCAGCATACATCGCTTTCCATAGGTGTAGCTGAATCGTGGGGCCAAGGCTGTCAAAGTCCCATCCAAATATCTTTCAAATAGAGTCAGTATAATTGCGGAAGGACTCGAAACCATTGGATTACAAGGGAGATGACCGCCAAGTAAGAATTCTGGCGAAACGGGACGGCTTCTTGCGCGCGCCTAAACAAATCTGTCGCACGTTTGTTGTCTCCTCCTCTCATTGACACGCCTCCGAGTATGAGGAGCATCTGAGCCTGTAAAACGCCTTGTCAATCCTACTTGAACGTGTCCAGATGTACAGTCCCATCGAGTACGTACCCGTACAGTGATATATGGTGACTCGTCATCGACTATCTTGATTAGGTCACCTACACGCAATAAAGCGTCATCGTGTTTTCCGCATTTAAACAAAACAATCGCCTGAGACGAAACATCGGCACTAGTAGCACCAGCGAGGACAAAAGCCACATACCTTGATTAACAAGAGAAGCTTATTTTCACTTGGAAGACCGTCACTGAACGCGAGGTCAAATATGCGCATGGCCTGCTCATACTCTCCGTTGCCAGCATGGGCAACTGCGTTTGCAATATAGCCAATGACAGATGGCTGAACGTCTATAGACTAGTGTGTGATAGTCAGCAGTACCACAGAACGACTGACGACTGAAACTCACCTTTTGGGCATCTTCGAGAGCCATGTGCCAGTGTTTCGAACTAGTCCGCACAAGAGCACGCTGAGCAAGGGCATGTGCGTGATGAAAAGGACTCAAGGGGTGCGTGATATCTTCAGCCAAGAGCTGCTCGACGCGAGTCCAGTCGCCCTGCGACCACGATTTGAATGCCGCATCACTGATACAAATAAAGGGCAACTGCGATACTGCGAAGGAAAGTGAAGTAGTTAGAGCAAGGGAGTAAATAATGTTTATTTAAAACTCACGTTTCTGGGTGAAAACAAGAATGAATGATGAATTGTTAGACGGACGTCAACTGTTAATGAATGGCATTGCTTACATTTACTGTCAAGTACGAGCTTGGAAGGATGTCACGGAGACTCCGGAGGGTGACCTTCCCGTTTTCTTCTCCAGTGACAATGCAATCGTCGCTGGGAGAGAGCGCAATGGACCAAACATTGCTTGTGTGCTCGATTTCGGAACCGATTTGCGTGTAACCCGTAGAGGTGTCCCAAAAGGTTAGTGACTTGGATGCGACGACGACAGCGAACTTTTGATTGCGTGATAGGATGATGGAAGCGGGAGATCCGTCGGGAATGGACCACTTGCTGAGCAGAGTCCCAGAGGAGGTGTCGAAACCCTTCACCTCGCCTGACGAAGCGGCAAAAAGTTGAAGACCATCAGTCGACCATGCAAGCGGTGACGATGAGTTTTGCGAGAACTGGCAGCAGGGTATTTCCAACAGCTGTTGGCCATTCTCGCTGTCGTAGATGAAAATCGACTTTGGGTCCTCGTCGTCGCTAGTATTGGCAGTAGCGGTAGCGAGTCGGTCACCGTCTGGAGAGAACCGCACCATTACAACAACACCGTCATGTTCAAGTGGTCCCACGAGCCTTTTGCCTGTACGCATGCTCCAGATGAACGCGAGCCTGTCATACCCACCCGTCGCAAATTGCATAGAGTCGGGAGAGATGTCCACCGAGAATACCGCGTTTTCGTGACCGTGGACGTCGAAGACCTTTTCGTGGGTTTGTACATCCCACACAATAGCATCTGCCCCTCCGTCGTTCAACTTTAAACCCTTGAGTCCACACACCAGCCATTCGCGATCCGGAGATAGCGCAGCAGCATATATCTCCGCCCCTTCTTCTGTTCGAATTGGTTCGCCAACCTCTTGTCCGACATCCACGCGCCATCGACGAAGCACCCCCTCCTTACCTCCGCTCACTACTTGCTTGCCGTCCTCGGTGAAGAAGACTGAGAATATTTCCTGTTGAGTACTGATTTCAATCAGTCTTGATCCACCTAGAAGTCGACGGGCAGTCATTACAGGCTCTCTGAAACGAACACTACGTACATTTTGGTGTCGACTTCATAACTGTCCACTGCACAAGGGACAAACAAGAACTTGGGTTGGGAGTGCAGGATCACGGGGCAGGTATGTTGGAGTACGTTCATCGACCATTAGTATCAACACGAGCAAACACTAGCTCGGCCTCATACCGGCTCGGATTATTCATCTGAGTCAATTGGCAAATCGTAGATACAGTATATACAGTCGACCCAGAGGTGGGACAAAATAATAAATCCCTTGGTCCCGCGCCCTCACAAAGGGCTATCTCGTCTGACTTAAGGTCTCCATCCCGCGCCGCATCATCTCGCTCCAAAAAGGTATGCTCGTTTTGCGATCACGATATAGATTCACACAGTCCTAGGTGCTGGTGCCTTGTGTTTTCCTGGGCCATATCCCCCTTCCCTCGTGCCAGCAGAATGCGCAGCAAAAGTTTCAGTCGGCGAATATACATAACATGGCCGAAACATGCAATGAATTGGCGAGTGCAATGTAGCCATTTACCAACTGGGCGCTGGGCAGGAATACTGACGACCAGACAAGCACACACTTTGTGCGATATATCGTGCAAAATGAACGAGTCATGCTGCATCTCATGACGTCCTCAAACTTTGGAGACGCGACGACGTCGCTCCAACTCGGAGCTCACGCTGTATCATCGATTACTCGGTGGGACGTTGCTTGCTCAAAAAATCACCAACTGAGTCCACGTCACGGTCGTATACGACATAGACCCAAATGTGCCGTCTGGTATCACAACTATGTACGTTTCACGGCGTGGCACAGCCCGGCCCGGCCCCGAGTCATGTTTACTCTGGGCCTTTCCACCCACCCTCTCTTGGCGTGACTCTCCTGATCCTTGTACTTCCCACCTCACTTGCTTGACGCTGATACCCTTATCTCGTCCATAATAGCCCAGTTCTGTCTGTACAGACTCGTTTTCTACTGAAATACAGCAATGCAGGTTGAGACCCCTGTTTGGCGTGGCAGAGACCACCTCCACTCCCCAATCGACATGATAAGCAGGTCCACGATTCCCTTTCTTCCAAAGACATTGAAGTCGGTATCTTGGAGAACAGACAACCTGCTGCAGGTAACTCATAGGTCATCCCAAGGCCCAGTCACACGGAACACAGTGTGGTGTTGATGGTGGATATTACCCTCATTCAATGACAAGACCTTGGTTCTCAAGCTTGGGATTCCAAGCTGTCCCTGTCTAGACCTAGCCTGATGACTTTCACGATGCAAAGCAGATGGATGGAGGTGATCATTGCTCGTTGTGGTGTAGGTAGTGCGATTCAATTACAGATCAAGCACCACACAATCTCATTCATGTACATGCAAAAATATGTATGTTGAAGCATTGATTCGTGAATAGTATGATAGGAAGCACAAGTAATATATGAGATAGCAATGCAATGCAGGGTAGAGTCATTGATGCAAAGCAAAAATGACTACAAAATACAGGTCTTTAGTCACGTATGGATAGAGACACACCCCCGTCACTACGTTCACATTATGTGCATGACATCAGCATGAATATGTTTGGCAAAATTGATCGAGCGATCGATGCCTTGAACAACGATCTTGTGCTCAGTGGCAACTCGTTTGTAAAGGTCCCTGGATTGCTTCTGGAGCAACAGTACATGGAATGGTTGTTGCAGATGGGCAACCAGCCACAATGCTCTGGTATAGTTGTCCATCGTGGTTGCAGGTGGACCATGTGCTGACGAAGTTGTCCTAACACCAGGTCTGGTGCCAGCATCCAGCTTGCCGTCATTGGCATTGTCTGAACTGTCAAATGGATCAAGTAGATCGTGGATCCACGGATGGACAAAAATGAGCCTACGTGGTTCCCTCAATGAGAGGTTGTCCGACGTCTGGACCACCACGTTTCCGATCCCTGACACACTAGCTTGGTAACAGTTCTCTAGATCGCTCCTGCAGTCTTGTGGCTTGAGGGTCTTGACGGTGAAGATGATGCAAGGGAGGTGTAGTCGGCTTTGGGAGAAGCTGACGGGAGGTAAACGGGCAATCTGGCCATAGATAGGCTCAACATCTGTCTCGGATAATGAATCCTTTAATGCTGCAACGCACACATCCATTTCAGCATCATTCATGGTAGGCGAAGGTCCAGATGGTTGACTATACATGGCAAGGGTGTTGGGAACACAGCTGTTGTATGACGATGACGATTTGCCAGCCCAGTCAAGCACTGTCACCTCGTTGCGAGCTACGATGTCTTCCAGTAGGCGGCCCAGCATGGCATCACCTTCTCTGTAGCCCAGGTGGATATGACTCTGAAAAATGCCAATCAACGAGTATGCCAAATCTTCTTCCTTGGCTGTCTCGCACGTTGAAGCCAGTTGTAGCTTCTGTCGAGCAGTGAGGTCGCTTGGGTTGAAAGTGATGATGGTTTGGCAAGCAATCCCAATAGCATCCACAAGTTCCTGTATGATTTCTGGTGATTCCTTGTGGTTGGACCGGGTATCACCGAGGTACGGCTTCCAACCACGTGTGAAGAAACGGATCACCTTTGGTGCAAGGAGCTCCTGCGAAGTCCACGCCCACCTCATCCACTTGCTGCCTGTGAGACCACCAACTGCCGATGAAGATGACACGTCTGCCAGTAGGACAAACGTAGCTGCAGAAGCTTGGTACCATTTATACATTGATTTGAGCGACTCGCTCAACACCGAGCTGTTCGTCTTGTCAATGCAACAGGTGTCGCTCCACGCCCACCGATACCCGTCCTTGTAAACCACCTGACAGAATTTGCGCAGCTTCTCGTTCAGCGGCGATGAACCCAGTTTGTCGACTGACTCAGCCTGTTCTACATCTTGGTATGAAGGTTCATCTTCCCCTTCCCATACATGCGAAAGCATTATATATCGGAAATATTGCTCCACCACTTGTTTGATACGTTTGTCATCCAATTCCTCTGTCATGGAGGAAATCAGCTCTTTCCACTGCATTTCCAACTTGAAGATATGCAGCCGTTCCGGTCCTTTGCAGAGACGACCATTCTTGATGTCAATGAGCATGAGTGGGGATTTCTTGGAGACCCCACTGATGACGTCTTCGATGACCTTCTCTGTCTGGGAGGGTGAAATATATTTTTTGCCTAGTTCTGCACAACATAGTAAGTCACGATGTTATCTCCACGCTGATAAAGTAACACTAACGAAGGATGTCTTGCTTAGTAGAACACTCAATGCAGGAAAGCATGTCGGTGAATGTAACGATTGCTTCATCGTAGCGCTGCAAACCATGCAGGGCTGCATGTTTTTTCTCGTATCCCCATGGACTTGAAGGGTCCAGCTTGATGGCCTGCATTGATTGAATTCAGAATTGTCAGGATTTAAGAAGGGCAAAGCCATACCTCCTCTGCATCCGTCAATGCGTCCTGCCACAACTGTAACATTCCTTTGGCAGTGCTTCGTTTGACAAGGAGATCCACACATTTTGATCGATTCAGTGTCAACGTGGCAGAGTATTGCTCAATTGCTTGTTTAGGATCCTTGGGTCTCACAACTGCATCACCATTGCTTTCGATTGTTGTGATGGACTTTTGAACGACATCTGATGTCAAAAAGTCAGTGAGCATCATTCTAGATTGGTTGTGATACAGCGTACCCAAATCCCAGTCTATGGTCATCCCGCTTGTTAAAGCTTGCTCGACCTGGGTATACATAGCTTTAAACATATTTAACTAAATTTCGGTGCACAGGCTATCGAAGTTCCACCCAAATATCTTTCCAAGGGTTGGTACGATTGAAGAGGAGCTCGAAAAGATTGGCTCACGAGGGAGACGACCGTCAGATGAGGACTTTGTCGAACCGGGATCGCTTCTTGCGCCTGCTTGAACAATCCGATCGCACGCTCTCCATCTCCATCTCTCATTGACATTCTTCCAAGTAGGAAATGAATTTGAGCCTGTACAATGCTATGTTTAATCCTGTCTGGATCTCTATGTCCCATTGAGTACATACTTTGACAGTGGTATATGGCGACTTGTCATTCACAGTACCGATCAAGCAGTCAATCTGCGAAATAGCATTTTTGTGTCTTCCACACTCAAACAAAATGATCGCCTAAGTGAAATGAAAGATCGGCACAAGCAGCGACAAGGGAGACATGCATACCTTGATTAATAAGAGAAATTTATTTCCCGTTGGAAGGCCATCATTGAACACAAGGTCAAGTGTACGTGTGGCAGTCTCTTGTTGCCCACTGCCGACAAGCGCGATTGCATATGCAACCTGACCAATGACAGATCACTGAATCTTGATAGACTAGCGCGTAATAGTCAGCACAACACAGGACGACAGATGACCAAAAACTACTTTTTTGCCATCATCGATGGCCATGTCCCACTGTTTTGAACGAGTCCGCACAAGAGCGCAGCAAGTGAGAGCGCATGCATGGTGAGAAGGACTTGAGGGATGCGTGATATCCTCAGTCAAGAGTTCTTCAATGCGAGCCAAGTCGCCCTGTGTCCACGAATTGAACGCCAGGCTACTGATGCACATAAAGGGCAACTGTGAAGCTGCGAGGCAGAGAAAAGTGGTCAGAACAAGCGAGCAATAGATGCTTAGACACTCACGATGCGAGGAGAAAGGGGGATAGGCAGTGAACTGTTAGACTATTGACTTTAAACTGGCGAAATTGCTTACGTTCATTGTCAAGTATGAGCTTGGAAGGATGTCACGAAGACTCCGAAAAACGACTGTCCCGTTTCCTTCTCCTACCACAATGCAGTCGTCTTTGGGGGAGAGCGAAAGAGACGAAACCTGGCTTTTGCACTTAACAATGGTGCCGATTTGCATGTGGGTAGAGGTGTCCCAAAAAGAAAGTGACTTGCTGGTAATGACCACGACAAACTTTTGGTTGAGTGCTAGGGCGATGAAAGTGTGAGATCCAGCAGGAATAGACCATTTGCTGAGCAGGGTTCCCGAGGAAGTATTGAAGCACTTGACCTCATTGCTTGATGAGATGGCAAAAAGTTGACGACCATCAGCCGACCAGGTGAGGGGTGAGGATATGAGTCGTATGAAAGGGAAAGGGATGTCGAAGAGTTGCTGGCCATTCTTGCCGTCGTAGATGCGGATCGACTGAGTCGCGTCTGTTGCATGTTCGGGCAAAGCGGTGGTGATGCGGTTGCCATTCGGGGAGAACCGCACTACCATAACGCCATCCTCGTGCTGCAGCGGTCCAACCAGCTGCTCGCCAGTGGTCATGCTCCAGATGAACGCGTGCTGGTCAGCAGTGCCCATAGCAAATTTCGAGGAGTCGGGTGAAACGTCCACCGAATATATCGTCCTTTTGTGACCTTTGACATCGAGTACCTTTTCCTGGGTCTGTACATTCCACACCATGACTAGTAGTACGTTTCCCATTGGAGGCCTGGCTCCGCACACCAGCCATTTGTGATCCAGAGATAGCGCAACAGCAAGGATTTCTGTCCCCCCAGTTTGAATCGGTTCCCTGACCTCTTGTCCATTGGCTACTCACCATCGCCGAAGCATCCCCTCCTTACTGCCGCTCACTATCTGCTTGCCGTCCTCGGTGAAAATGACCGAATTTACTTTATGCTGAGTATTGATTTCAATCATTCCTGAGCCTTTTGGAAGTTGAAGGGAGGTCATTACAATACTCGCCAATGACAAGTAGTACATACTTTTTTCCACTGATTGCATATCCGTCCTTGCGCAAATGTACCTTGGGTGGGAGTGCAGAGTCAAGGGCACGGTCCTCCACAGCATGTCCCGGGCCCGCTCTCTTATCAAACCTGAATCCTATCATAGATAAGCTCACACAGCACAGGGCGCTTGTGCCCCTTGTCCCCCCATGCTACCCGGAACACGCGATGATTCATATTTTCGGTATCGCACGCATCACAGTCGGCCCAGTATTTTAATGATCTGGTGCTCAACATACTTATCTGCCACTCTCTACCTGTGTTGCAGACTTGCAATGAGCCTGCTCGGACAGAGCTGGGTCACTGTGCGTGTGGGGACTCAGATACTACTGTTGATCAAATGTGATGGCATTTCGCACACGAGGCACAAGGATCAAGATCATGTGTTGGGAAAGGAAGGGGCAGGCTGTGTTTGTATGCATGCTGATGCTGACAGTGATAAGCGCTAGCTTGTACCATCTAGGCAATTCCTGAATCACACAACGTGGTGGGCGATCTTTAGACCGTGTCTAACTTGAAAGGTCAGACGAAAGGCGAATAGAATATCTGTAATATAGAATGAAATATTTGCCAGGGGAATAAAAGAATTACAGACCAAGGAAAATATGTTAGCGAAAAGTTGAAATACTGGCACGTGTGTTGCATGGGCCCAAAGGGTAATCAATAAAAGAAATCTTGACGATAACAAAAGGATAGTCAATAGTTCATATATCGGATTTCAGTGTTTGCTTGGGAAATATTTGACATGTACACGCTGTTGATACATTGGTCAGTATTCCGAATATCGCTGAACAATTAGCCCCAAGTCCATTTTTGATATACTCCACGACATACAGGCAGCAGATAATCTTTGAAATATTATCTACAGTTTATATTGATTACCCACTTGCTGCCCACTTGTTACCCACCCATTGCCCACCCATTGCCCACTTGAGACCCACTCTGTTGAGTAACAGTGGACAATGTTGAAGCGATCATCGTGGCAACCATCATCATTATCGCCACAATCTTCTATCCAGCCAGCCCAAAAAAATGTACTAATCATGGTGGTACACAGTAGATAGAATTAATCCTGTGGGCAGCTCAGCCTGGATGAAATGATAACAGAAAGAAATCATACACGGGATAGGTTGAGAACAACCACACAGTCATGAGAGACAGTCCATCGTGCAAAATGACCAACCACCCATGAAAACTTCACACATTCGAGAGTCTCTTGAAGTGTAGAAGAATATAACCAAGCTGGGAAGTGCGGGTAGACTGCAAATGGATCCGAGTTTGCCCTGATACTAGCAGGAGTCAGTGGGCGCTGTCTTTGCACCACGAAAACAAAAGACTTGTCTTCTTCATAAATGTACTTGATACTGCCAGGGACGGGATTCAGCAAGTGGTTCCCTTCAGGATAGAATAGGATGAGGGAATTGCCGAGGTGGGTAGACGCACAGCTGTAGCCAACGCCTGTCCTGTCTTTTACGTAGGCATGCATAACGGCTCTTTGCCTGCCAATTACGCCTTGTAACTCATGTGGTACCTTTGCCATGTTTGGTTCTGTCATGATGACAAGACCGTCTTGGGTGACACAGGGGTTACCATCTGGATAACGGTATGCCTGATCAAGAAGGAATTTACATTCGTGAACAGCTGTTGGGCAGTCTGGACATGACAACCAAGAACGTAGCTTGGCTCCTTTTAGATATGAATGGAGCATCATAATTTCAAGCTCCCCTATGGAGATCAGCCGTGTACCAAACAAATAATTACAAAAACATACCTGGTTTGTGGTTGCTAGGAAGCTGCTGAAGGATACCGATCAGGTGCTTGAACGGAAATGTCCACCAAGAGTGAACTGGGCCGAAGAGAATGAGGTAGTCGTGAATGTGGAAGGCTGTGTGGTGATTTGGTTGGGGGTTGAACTTTGGAAATGATGTCTTCAGGTTGTCGACATAGGACGTGATGCAGGAGTGATAATTGTGAGCTCGTCCGACACTAGTGATTCGTGCACAGGCGAGCCCATGTAGTGGACATGCAGTAGCAACTTGAGCAGCCCATCATGTAAATCACCCAAGGCTTTCAGATGACCCCGCCCTGGGCCCGGGGGGAGTGTTCAGTGAGAATGATAACACATACTGTATGTCAGGCCCATATGAGAGTCATATCCACACCTCTGACACCATGCGTCGGGCCCATCTAGGCGTGTTAGGTACATCTCTGAGAAGGTGTGTCGGGCCTATCTGTGATCTCAGGGAAATGTGAACATCAACGAGAGAGTAGGTCGGGCCAATATAAGGGGCATATGGACATTGCTGAGAGAGTAGGTCAGGCCCATCTGAGGGTCATGTATGTACCACCAAGGGAGTAGGTTGGGCCCTTGGATAGATCACCCAGAGAGTCAGTCAGGCCCATCTGAGGGTCAGGTGCATATCGCCGAGGGAGTAGGTGGGGCCCCATCTGAGGGTCAGGTATATATCGCCGAGGAAGTCGGGCAGGCCCATCTGAGGGCATGTGGATGTCGCCAAAAGAGTAGGTCGGGCCCATCTGAGGGTCAGGTGCATATCGCCGAGGGAGTCGGGCAGGCCCGTCTGAGGGCATGTGGATGTCGCTGAGAGAGTAGGTCGGGCCCATCTGAGGGTCAGGAATATATCACTGAGGGAGTCGGGCCGGCCCTTCGATAGATCACCGAGAGAGTCGGGCCCATGTGGGGGCCATCTGCAGATCGCTGATGGAGTAGGTCGGGCCCATCTGAGGGTCAGGTGCACATCGCCAAGGGAGTCGGGCAGGCCCGTCTGAGGGCATGTGGATGTCACCAAGAGAGTCGGTCGGGCCCATCTGAGGGTCAGGAATATATCGCCGAGGGAGTCGGGCAGGCCCTTCGATAGATCACCGAGAGAGTCAGTTGGGCCCATCTAATGTCGGAAAAATCTGGATATCATTGGATGACACGATAATAACTTATAATGGTCATTACAATTGTGCTAAATGTAAATGTGTATTTAATGACTAAGAAAAGTTGATAATGCTTAGCGACGACATTATAATGATCATTACCATGATCGGGTGAGACATTACGATGACTAATAATGTCACAGGATTAAAATGGCATTGTAATACCTTTCAATGAGACGGTTAGTATTTCGATAGGGGGTAGCCATTTTAATACCTTTCAATGAGACAGGTTAGTATTTCGATAGGGGGTCGCCATTTTAATACCTTTCAATGAGACGAGTTACTACTTTGATAGGGGGTCGCCATTTTAATGGCTCGGCCACCAATTCTAATCGACTAATAGTAATAGTAATTGCACTTCGATTCACCTAATACCATATTCATCCACCCGACCTCAGCGACTCCCAAATTCTTGTGTAGCACGATTCAGATTGACATCTGAGCAGATACAGAACCTATGCAAAACTGTAAGTATCAGGATATATCAAATTGGGTGGTCATTACTTACGATGGTGGCAGGCACAGTTGCAGCAAAGTCGACGTAAAGGAAAGTGATTGAGGTCCAGGCCAGGTCCAGAGTAGTGACATGGCAACAATATTGCAGTAGAGAAGACATTCAGCGAAGGGGAAAAGCGTTGTTGTGGCAGATGGGATTGGTTGAATCAACATGAATAGGTGACCTCGACGTCAATGAAAATCTTGCACAACAAATCAGATGACATTGACAACAACGGTACCATGACCCACTGACCATTAAAAATTTCCTGGCGATGGACATCGAGAAAAGACGACGACGACGATAACTTGTTCTGGGCTTTGAGCAGGCTTTAGGGTTGCGGCGGTACGCTACACGGCTAACTTTTGCGTCCAGTCGGAGCCCGCACCGCAACCCCTCGGCAACTGCTGGGTTGCATGCCCAGTGAAAACAGCAATGGCAACGACGGCGACAGTAAAAATGGTGACGACGACGGTGATGACGGCGATGATGACGGCGACAGTGAAAACGGCGATGGCGACGACAACAGGTAGGATTCAGAGTCTTTCATAGCCTTGTAGGATGGGATGGAAACAAACGACAATGGTTTTGAGAGGAAAGATGGGTTAAACTCCGACGGAGCTGGCACTGAAAGTTATTATAATGATTGCGTAATCTTTATAACTTCCAAAATAGTCAATATCAATGACGCGATCCTGTAGTCGTCTGGGGGGGGTGTTCATGCGTGGGGGAAAGACAATGGCTACGAGCGGGATGTTTGCCTGGGAAGACACTTGGTTGTAGGGATATGCGTAGTCATCCGGGGGAAGTCCTGAGGATGCATAGGGAGCATAATATGGGTCGCCACAACCCAGAGTAAACCTTGTGTTGGCGGGCACCTCACCCAACGACACGAAACTCAACGGCTCAGGATCGAGGTTAGCGTCCATGCCAAGAATATTGAGGACGATACGGGGGGTGGGACGGTCGTTGCCGGAACCAACGATGTTACCATCACAGACGACGAGAATGAGTTTACGCTTGTCGTCGTACTTGAGCTGGGCGAGTGAGTCTATCGTACGACGCAGCGATACCTCTCCTTCTGTGTAACAAGGAACCTGGCAAATCACAAATTTGTCGTGGTCCTCTGGCGCACGAGGCGAACCAAAGTTGATCGAGGCGATGAACTTGAACGCGATGATGCTGACCATTATGACGGACAAGGCGAGAAGAATGTATTGCGAGAACAAACACTGGGGGGAATTTCGGCTGTCTACCATTCCGATGAGGAATAGGTTGCGGAGGCATGTCTTCTGTGCGGCGAGCGTCCCGGAGTCAATGTTGAGGTTATCAATCGCTTTCGTGAGGTCCTGGCCAGAGCTGTACTTGAAAAGATTGACGAGGGTGCTGTGCATGAACTGTGAATCCGCACTGGGAGCCACTTGACCGTGTGGTCCCTGTACCGAAGGACCGAAATTGACGTAATCGGTCAAATCGTAGATAAGACCGTCGTAGATACCGAGGGCGCGTCCCTTAGAGTTCGCCATGCTAGATATTTCCTGGGGGGTATAGCCCATGTAGCCAACACGGTTATTCCAGCGCATGATGGTCATGCTCTCAAAGTACCAGTCGGGACGTGAATCGTTGCTGACGGCACGGAAATCGTGGTATTGTGCGTTGATATCCGTCGTGTTCGCCGCGCTAAGTTGGACCCATGGACTGACCGACCCAGAAACACCATTGCATAGTGCGCTGACCTGCCAAGACAGTGAGAAATAAGTGCATGCAAAATAAAGAGATCGACGCACCTGAACAGGGAATAAGTTGGTAGCATCCTGACCGCCATACTGCAGGATCGACTTGGTGGGGATGACGCTGACGACTCGCTGGTGCGTCGACGCAACTTGCGTGAGGTCAAACACCTCACCACGGATTGCAGTGTAGACATTATTCGCCGAGTTTGAATAGGAGTGCGATGCAAGCTCCGAGGTGTTGAAGACGTGTTCTGTGGGACAGATGACAACCCCAAGAACGGCAATGACGAAAACCGCACAAGCACAGATGAACCAAATAATGACGTTGAGCGCGAACTTCTCCCGCCAAGCTTGACGAACGTCCTCGCGTTTCATCCGGCCGAGCCATTTGAGGAAAATGGATGGTATCCACCAGGTTAGGAGCCAGCATAGCAAGACCCAGCGTCGACGAGCCGACGTCTCCTTGACGACTTCGGTTGTTTCGTTCTCCATGATTTCACCCGCCAGAGCCTCTTTAGCAATCAACCCTTCCTTATCAGCGTTCTGGAACATGTTCCTGGAAGGCGCGTATGACTCGGAACCGTAGTTGGAGTTGGTCTCTTCCCGATTGGACGTCAGTCGACTCCGGTTGTCGAAATCGTCAGAACGGAAAGATTTACGATCCTCATAATCGTCGTCGTAGAGGTTTCCACGTTGGAATGGAGAGGCGTTGGCCACGAGCGGGACGTGTGCTTGGGAAGACACTTGGTTGTAGGGATCCGCGTAGTCGTCTGGGGGGAGTCCTGGGGATGCGTAAGGAGCATACGGGTCACCTATTGAGCGAACATCAATGCCAGCTTCTGCCTCAGCATCGCGGAGGCGGTTTCGTTTCTGCTCCTCCACATCAAGAGAACGGAGACGGTCTTCAAGAGAATGAAATGCAGCTTGAGACAAGAAGACCTAGGTTAAGAGTAGAACGATCAGAATCCTTAACGGCGTGACAAACAGGCACGAAATTTACCTTGTATTGACCGAGAACTATATCGGTTTCCTGCAAACCCACGACGTTTCTGGTCTGCTCGACCTTTTCCCTCGCAGAGCCATCCATCACACCTATCTTCGCCATCGGTTCCCCGTACCGTGTGCAAAACTCGTCCAGAGTTAACCCCACCTCAAAAACGTTTACATTCCTCTTCGATACCTCGGTCAAGCCCAGGCTCCGGATCTGGCCCTTTATGCTCCGTCCCTCCAACTGATTTGGTAATTGCGAATCGTTGGGATTCACGCAGAAGACAAACCAGGACTGCGTTTCCGATAACGTCTCAAACAAGGTAACCAGAGCAGCTCTGAATTCGCCAGCTACACATGGCGTCAAACCAGAGGAGGAATTTGGCGCGTCGTCCTCCTCTCGTTCTTGTTCTTCAACAGCACTATCCTCACGGAGCGTTGCCATCCGCTTGACTGTGCCCTTACGACGCGTCGACGGGGTACGCATTGGCTTGACGGGCTGCTGAGCAGAGACGATGGTGTCCTCGTTCTTGGGATGGGCTTGGGTGGCGATGGCTTTGGCCGAGAACAACCCCTTGACAAAGGGATTGGCAGATCCGGCACCTTCTGCACCGTCCGACGCACCAGCGAGAGAGCCGCGGAGAAGGGAGACGAAGTCGGGGTTTAGGGAATCGAGGTTGCGCTCGAGGAAGCCCTCGGAGGAATAAGACACGGGACCATTGAAGTGGTTGACGGTGAACGTGGGGGATCCCGATCGATCGATCGGCCCAACCTTGAAAGACGAATGATTACCCCAGCGCTTGCCGAATGCCTCCACCATCGTGAGGTCGGTCTTCTTGTGTGATCGGCGAGCCTGGTCATCCATGATGTGGATGAGGCCACCAGGCTTGTTTTGAAGGAGGCGAACGCACTCGGCGTTGTCAAAGTAGGGTAGCGAAGGGACGAAGCGAGAGATACCCTCTGTCCGATACTCGTCAACGTGCGACTCGAAGACACATTTCTGGATGAAGTTCTGCAAACGCTCATTCGCGAAGTTGATGCAAAACTGATCAAGGGAGTTAGGGCGGCTGGTCATGTTTTGGGGGCCGGGAAGATCAAAGAGACCGATGAATGTGTCGAAGTCATCACGGCAGAGACGCTGGTTGATGTGTTCATTCAACCAGGCGAAAAGAAGAGAGTAGAGTGTCTTGGCGAGGTCGTCACGGTTGTCGGAGGCACCGTCAGTGTCGAGAAAAACGGTACAAAGCTCTCTCTTGACGAGCTTCGTCTTGTAAGCAAGCGTGGTCTCGAGTGCGGAAGGCTGTACGCCGAGGAACTCGGCAACGATGCCGAGAACATCCACGTTCCGGACGACAGCCGCGTCCACGTCACGACCGCGGTCGATGATGAATTCGATGTTACCTAGATGGAGAATGGCTGCAACGAGCTGGCATGTTTGAGCGACATGTCGCTTGGACAACCCAACGGACTTGAGAGCCATCTTGAGCTGTTCAAAGCGATTGGCATCGTCGTCACGGACACCATTGGCGCGAGTGCCGGCACCAGCGCGATGGCCAAGATATCGGTACTGGGTCTTGTCCGCAAGGTGAAGATGCTGACGCTCTTCCGCAGATGCACCGGCCATCAGATAATAGAAAATATGGAAGTTCCGCTCTCCCGACGGCACAGCCGCGACTCGGTTGCGCTCGAGATAGTAGTCAAGGGACTTTATCCCACACAAACGCCCTTTGTCCGTGAACTGGAGCTCTGTATACTTTCCAAAGCGAGATGCATTTGGATTGAAGAGTGTGCGAGCATTCCCGAATGATTCGATGACGAACTCTGCTGCGGGCACCTGGGTCGCGAGCTTGGAGCCCTTCTTTCCTGGATTGGAAACTGACAACTCCAAGAGCGTCTTTATAGCAAGGCGCCGAGTTTCTGACTTTCCACTGCCAGTTTCACCACTACAGACGAAACAAGCATTCATAACTTACATTCGAAGTAAGAAACGAAAGCGTACCTGAGGATGAGGGACTGGTCCTGGGTGGTGCGCCTCATGTGGTAGTAAGCATTGTTGGCGAGCTGGAAGATGTGGGGTGGAAGGGGGGTCTTGTTCTCGGTCGTATCCCGATAGTGTGCGGCATATTTTTGAAGAAGTGAGTCCGCGTTTGAAGCGACATACTTGTGAGGGTTGACGGCGACAAGGGCAGAGGAACCGATGTTGGTATAGATTGTGTCGGACATGAAGCGCTCGCGGAGACAGGTGACGATGACATCGTCTGAGACGGCAGATAGGCTAGCAAGGTCATTGACGGCCTCGAGCCGCTGCTGCAGGCTCATCCCAGTGGACTGCCTGTTCATTGGCGTCAGCAACGGCGAGGACAATGAAACCTGTAAGGGTGAAGGAGAGCAATGTGTGGGGTGGCGAGGGTGTCGTCGCTGCGGGGGGGACGAGGAGGGGAGTGGGAGGGAGCGTGGCGGACGACTGAGCTGGACAGCAGCAAGCCTGGAAAACACTCGGCTCAAATAACGCGGCTAACTTTGCCACCACTCATTTTTTTTCCCACGCCGGGCTCAGCCTTTGCAATCAGCGGCGAGCTGAGCGCGGCGACAAAAATAAATAGATTCCAGAGCAGTGTCGGTTTCTATTTGTCTATTTTTTTTTTTGCGTGATGAAGAAAAAATTATGGGCCTTGCTGGGAATCGAACCCAGGCCACTTGCAATTGCGATAAGCCCAAAGCAAGTATCGTACCTCTAGACTACAAGGCCTCGAAATAATGTTCTACTTCTTCGTTCACGACTGTAACGTGCAGTGGCTGACAAGAATAGGCTGCCCCTTAACAAATGTAACATGCCATGTCCAGCTGTCTCGACCACGCCTTTCTCTCGCTGTCGACATGCTTTCGGATCCGAGCTGCAACACCCTCCCCTTTGATATACCCATTCTTCCTGATTCCAGCACTCCTCGTCCACAAGAGGACCCTCTCGCACCGCTCAACTTTGACGATCTCCTCGACATTGCACGCGAATTCGAATTCACGCGTACAATCACCCACATCTGGCCATGCGAAGAAGAATCCAGCACATGCCCCGAGTCACAATTGGACGATATACTTGCCGCCATCGTGTCCGCGCCGAACGCAGAAGGACGCCCTATACCTTTGCCCAGTTCCGTATCGTTGATGACGGTCGATCCAGTCCACGTCAAGGAGGCCGACTCGCACAGACTGGCGCCAGAGTGCCACACACCTGATGCAAACGCTTGTATTTCCACGGACTTTGTGTCACTTCCAAACGACGAAGATCAGGTCCGAGCCGAGACGACGGCCCCAATCACATGGAGTCTCCAGGGATGGTCGCCTCCCGATGGATCTGAATTCCTCGATCTCGATGTCAACCTTATGTTCCCCCAGGCAGCAAAGGACGCGTGGAACTCACCGTTGTTAGCGATGTTCCTTCCCACCCCGTCCACGCAGCCCGTGGACGATACAAACCAATCATTCGCAGCAGTTCCCGCGGTCGGTGACGTGCAGCCGCAGACGTCTACTACAGTACCAAAATCCCGACCTACAAGTACGACCAATGAGATGGCAAACGGCGCAGGGAAGAAGAACGTACCGACCTCTAGACGCAATATTCTTGAACCCGTTCAGGCTCGGTCCGCCGCGCAACCCACCTCGAAAGTGACAAGTCAAACGGTTATAGCTTCCCAGGCGAAGACATCAAGGCCTCGCTCCGCACGTGCGGTGTGTGGTACGTCCACCGCGAAGTACGTCAGAGCTCCTAGAGGCGGAATCCCACCGCACATTGCGCGCTCGGTGACAAGAGCAAACATCCTCCGCATCGAGAAAGAGCGTAAAGTGATGCAAGATGCTTTTTCCAACACGGCTACGGGGCAAGCGAAGAAACCAAGCGTCCTTCGAAAAACCTCCAAGGTCGATATGGAAACAAGCAAGAATGTGGATAATGGACGCATCGGAAAGGTGCCACTTGACTGGGGCGAGAAAGGCGACAAGGAAGGGAGAACGGCAAAGAGGGCCAAGGTATAACAAGTAACGATGGGAATTTCGCTTTTTGGTTTTGCGTCTTTTTCAGTTTCATGCTTTCAGGGATCTCGTGATATTTCTATGCAAGTCTTCGTTCTTCGTGTTCACTGTAGATGTTTGTTTCAGTGTCTATATCTTGATATTATTACCTTTTAGTACCTACTGCCTCGTGAGTCTTGTTGTTTTGACCCATCCGTGCGTATCCTTATCGTGCGCAGGCTGATATAAATTGTCAATTATGCATCGCCCCCGATTCCTCTGCTAGCTAGATCATGTTAGATACCGTCTCGGAGGATATTCATCCACAACTTGGACACACCGAGATCGAACTTCAACGCGGAGCGTTGAGCACTAGATCTTCACAAAATGATCAACAGCAACGAGTCCGAGAATCCAACCCACTAACTGTAATAGTTGCTAGTCGACATGGTGTTGTCGACGCAGGCTCAAGAACGCGTCAAGGATCTACAGACTATGTTCAGCTTTGATTCCGCACGTCTCAACTTTAATACCACCTTACTATGTCTGTTGAGTATGAACGTGTCCGCAAACTGGGTCGGAGGCAGCTGGTGATGAAGGGACACTCGACCGTGACGTGACTCTCGTGGGCCTACTTCTTGCTTGTCCTTGTTTTCCCAAGTTTTTCCGAATTCAATTCCGCTCAACGTTAGATCTTGCGACTTTACTCACCGGCCCAACATGCAAGCTGGAGCCTGGACACAACCTGGGCCATACATATAAACCTGATATCGATGCATGCAATTCTTGGCGCTAAGTGCTCGTTGTCGTTTTCGTCTTTGCATGTATGTTCAGTCTTCCGGAGTCCGAGCAGCCAGTGACTCTATGCGACCTTAATTTCCTAAACGACACTCTTTTACAATGACACGAATCACGTTTCTATGGTTCAAGCAATCGGCAGCAGTGGCTTGTCGGTACCATTAACTGAGCCGACTTGGCGTTCATGCGTGGTAAGTGACGGGGTTATCAGAATCAAACGACGTGGCTCAGCGTATAGACGACGTGAGACGACAACCGAGGATATTCAGCTTGGTTGAGAGCAAGACGTGGCCATGAGTGGTTATGCCCCTCGCTCAGATCACCCCCCCACAAGTATATTCGCGAAGCTGGTTGTGCGTTCACCCGATGTCAGAGGCAAGCTTAGCCTAACCATCACAAGGCACTCCGGTTTTTGACGTGGGCCGAAATGTCTCCTGAGGGCCTTGTTGACGGTATGCAGCTGTCGGAAATCTGAAAAGTCACCACCCCAAATTTCCTCGGTAGTCGTGAACAATCCAAGGCTGGGCTACTCAGGCAAGCGACCATATATAAGGCTGCCGCCCTTCCTCACCTCTTTTAAACAGGCAATCCGCATCCCAGTTA